>QANT01004491.1:0-31153 GCA_003254885.1 Purshia tridentata | reverse complement strand
TTTCGGTGAAAATTTTGAGGAAATTTTGGATCAAAATTTTGAGGAAATTTTGGATCAAAATTTTGAGGAAATTTTGATTTCCATCAAAACTAGATAAAAAGACGAAAATTTTAAATTAAATTTAATCATATGTTTATTTAATATATTATTTATTAAATTGAAAAAATTAAATTATATAATAAATTTCATCTCATATAAGATAAATATAATGAGCGTCAAAAAATTAAATTTTTGTATCCACGAAAATTTCAATGAAAATTTTGAAAAATTTTAAATTTCGACGGAAATTAAATGGAAATAATGGAAATTGCTATTAAAATACGGAATTTTTGAATGAAACTTTACTATATGTTTTATAAAAAATATTGAAGAAACTAAATTATATAGTAGGTTTCATGTGATATAAAGTGATTATAATCTGCGCTGGATACAAATACAGTTAAATAAAATTAGTATATTATTATACTCTATATTTTTTAGGATAAGGTATAAGATATTAGAGATTTAGGTATTTTAGAGTATTTTTAATTATTTTTTGTATAAAAATATATTAGAGTTTATAGTTTAAAAACAACAAAACGAAACCTTAAAGCCAAAGATTAAACGAAATTCCAAAGTTAAAGGACTAAACAAAACCCAAATGAAACCCCAAACATTTTTTTTCCAATTGCCTACACGCTCCCAATCAACCTTTCAACCCTAAATTTTTTTTTTTTTTCTTTCATTCCATTTTTTCTTTTCTTTCCATTTTTTCCTTTTTTTCCTTTTTTTCTTTTCCTTTCTTTTTTCTTTCCTTTCTCCCCTGCCTAGCCCGTGAGTCTCTCTTCTTTCCCATCTTTTTTTTTTCTTCCTCCCTCACAACGGCACCACCTCTATATCCAGCCACCATGCCGGCCTTTTCCAATCAAACCAAGGCCACCAACAGATAGGGGTGGACATAAAAACAGTACACCGGAAACACCGGACCAAACCAGAGGCAAAAAACTCGAAAAAACCCGAGTTGACCAAAAAAGTCAACACGAAAAACTAGAACCGGTTTGGTCCGGTGCGGGTGCCGGTTCCACACCCATTTACACCAAACCAAACCAAACCGCCCCGGATTATTAAATAATTAATTTTAAAATTTTAAAATATGTTAATTTTATGTATATTTATTGGTTTATATATGTTTTAATTTATATTATAAAGTTAAAAAAAACCAGAAACCCCTATTAAATTTATAAATTTTATATATGTTATAACTTTGTATATATTTATATGCTATAATTTATATATTTGATTTATTTGAATATTTGATAGTATATAGTTTATATTATTTAATTAATCAAGTTATCAAACAATTAAGATATTGGGTTACTTACTAGGGTATATGGTTTAGGATTATAAGACTATAACATATACTAATATAAAAATTATATAACATTATAACATATATAATTACAAAGTATAAATTATACTCTGTACTTATATATGTTATAATGTTATATAATTTTTAGATCCATTATATAACATATATAAGTATGTAAGTATTTAAGTAATAAGTATGTTAGATCCATTATATAATATATATATATATGTAAGTACATGACCCTATACCTTAAACTCTATTAAATACTCTATACCCTAAACTCTATAATGTTATATATACTCAATCCTTATGTCTTTTTTTTAAAAAAAAAAAAAAAATTTATTTGTCCAAACTCCAATCCTAAATTCCTAATGTCTTTTTTTTATTTATTGATTTGGCCAATTGAAATTTGAAACCCCAACCCCAATTGAAACCCCAAACTCCACTGAAACCCCAAAGTTCAAACCCCAATCTTACTATCTTAGTATCTCATGTGGGTCACTATAAGTATATAAGTATATAACTCTATACCCTAAACTTTATTAAATACCCTATACAATATACCTTAAACTCTATTAATTACTCTATAATGTTATATAATTATATACCCAATCCTTATGTATATTTGTATTTGTTTTAATTTATTTCGCCAAATTATATACCCTAAATAAATAAATTATTGATTTGATTTGGCCAAATTAACCCCAAACTAAAACCCCAATATGAAACACAGTCAAACCCTTTTTTGTTTTAGCCTGAGTCTCTCTCTTTCCTCTCATTCTCAGTCTCTCTCTCTCATCTCCTCTGTTTTCTCTTTTCTCTCCCGCAACATCGTCTCTCCCCAGTCCGGCGTGACGCCGGCGAGCTAGGTGGTGAGACCTCCACCAAGCTCTTTCTCTCTTCCTCCTCTCTCGCCCCATGGGTTTCTCTCTCAGATCTCGTCTCTCTCTTCTCTCTCCTCCCATCCCTCACCATGGGTTTCTTTTTCCCAGATCTTGTCTCTCTCTTCTTTCTCCTCCCCATGGCTTTCTCTCTGGCTCTCTCTTCGATCTCCGCCCTCTGGTGACAGCCGGCGACGAGGTTGGCCTCATCCTACTCGCCACCTCCTCCCCTTTCTCCCTCTAGTCTCCGCTTCCCCAAATCGATCCTAGATCAGGTCGCGAGCCTCTCTAGCTCTCTGTCTCGCCACCTCTCTCTTCCTCTGCTCTCCACCTTTATGCGCTGGAAAAGACACCGGACCAAACTAGAACTCCATAGGTCTGGTCTAGTTTGGTTTGGTTGTTTTCCATTTTTCCCGGCGTTAAGCATCGGACCAGACCGGAGAAATCTTCCGGCGTGGCACACGGTGTCAAGGGTGAACCGGGCCGAACCACACCGTGCCCACCCCTACCAGCAGGACCCCCAGCCGCTAGCCATCTTCTCCCACCCTTCCTCCACACCAGCCAGCTACCACGTGCGTCATAATTGAGAAATAAAAGCTTGCCACCGTCGGATACTTTCGCTGATTTAGACCACCTCCGATCATCCAATTTTTTGTGGGTTTTTCTTCCCTCACCATAGGCTTTCATTCCCTTAAGATTTGAGGTGCCAATTTTGTGTAATTTGATTTTGGATTTTAGGGTTTGAATGCAATTTCTAAATTTTCAGAAAATTTCAGGTATTTCGGCAAAATTTATATGGAATGGTTTCAAAATCTCAAAAACGAAATTTTTTAAATTTAACACCTTGATGAGCGCAGACAAAATATTGCCAAATAAAATTAATATAATAAATAAATCACTCAATCTCAAATCTCTTCTCTCTCTTCTCTCTCCCCAATCACCTCTCTTCCTCCTCATCTCATCTCTCATCTCTACTCACCTTTCATCTCTCTGGATCTCCCATCTCAAAACCCAACTCGACTTGCTGTCGCTCCCAGCCCTGCTGTCACCCACCGAAAACCCAACCCCAACCTCCTCTCTTCCTCCTTCCTCGACCTTAGCTCCTCATAAAACATAGTCTATCTCTTTCTTCCTTGAGTTCCCAAAAGGTGAAAACCTAGAAACTTCTTAGAAATCCCACCCTAAACCCGAAAATTTAGCCAAAATTTTCAAAATCTTGACAAAAAATGGATGGGTTTGTTTTAAAATTTTCATACCTCAAAAAAACTAAATTTTACTCCTTAACTAAAACTTTGAAATTAAATACTAAATTAAAAAGTTCAAGAACACTGACCACATGGCATGCTTTAAGTGAGTTGTCATAAAACTTCAGCATATATTGAGGTGGTAGACAAAAACCACATAAGTTTTTCTTCATGTGTTAAGGGTGGTCTTTATGGAGGAGGGGGAAGAGAGAAATTGAAACAAATGAATACATCAATATTAATGAATTTCTTTTTGGGTGCTTTAAGTAGAAACTCAAAACTTAAGTTGCAAGACAAAAATCATACCGAGTGCTCAGCAATTCTTACCTAGTTTGGTGGTTCTTATCAAGTGCTTGGTGGCTTACCTAGCGCTTAGTGGTTCTCGTCGAGCACTTGACAACTGCAAATGATACCTACATATGTGACCCCAACCCCGCATCTACAATCTAAAACATTCATCTATAACATAAAATCTGTCATCTGCCACCTAAAACGATGCATCTACAACCTAAAAAGATGCATCTGTAGATAGAGAATGCATCTACATCCGTCAGCAAGAGTATCGAGTGCTCGGCATGCCAAGCCCTTGGCATCCTGTCGCACACTCAGTATCCTGTTTTTGGCCTCCAAGCATGCTTACTTGAATAGATTGGGCTTCAGCTTAAATTTTTATTTAGGTGGATTTCTAGTTATGAATCTTAGATTTTTTATCCTTGAGAGTAATTTACATAAGGCTTATTATTACATTATCCCTTGAAACTATACTTTAGTCTCACTTTTCTCCCTTAAAGTTTATTATCTCAAATTTTCCCCTGTAAGTTTCCTCCATATTTCACATAACTCAAAACTGTCATGTTTTTCATTCCATCGTTTGAACTGCTAATGTGATACCTATGTAGCATGGGGTAAATTGACAGTGGAATAGACGTAGTTGACGGTTACGGGTTATGAGTGACACGAGAGAAACTTATAAGGGGTAAATTAAGATTAAAAAAACTTTAAATTAGGGATAAAGTGAGACAAAATTATGGTTTCGATTAGGGGTAAATATGAAAACAAGCCTTTATAGTGGTGAGAGATTCAAACTTGAAATCTTTTAATATTGTGGGGAAAATCAATGGGCTTTGGACGACTCAAATTGGTGAAATAAACCAAATGGTTCACATGATCTATGATCCGGATCCTCTCTAAGCACTCTTTCCCAATCACATATCTTTTTTTTTTTGGCCAAGATTCCTAATCACATATCTAATCTTTTAATCCTAACCATCTATTTTCATAATGTGACTAAGAAATATGTTGCTTAATTTTTTCAATTTTGCCACACCAAAGCTACGTTGTTTTGGTGCAAACTAACATTCACAATTTCATCTCTCTCTCTCTCTCAGCACTACTCCTTTTGTATCTCTCTTTGACAACTTGTTTGGAAGTGCAATGGGCAAATGCCACCATTTCAGCAACAGGCGACGCAACCAGAGGCACCATCGGTTTTCTTGCCTCTTTTTTTTTTTTTTTTTTTNTTTTTTTTTTTTTTTTCTACCACCTAGTTTCTTATTTGATAGAACCAAGTGAAGGTTTCTTTTAATAGAGAGAAACAATAAAGGTGAGAGAGGGTTGGGGGGGTGGTGACAATCGAATTAGGGCATGACGATGCACATTGAAACCTTTCATGAGCTTTATGTGTTGAAAGGGATTAATTAACGATATGTTTATAGTAGTTCCACCAAAAAAAAAAAGGCGAATTATAGCTTAATTCATAAAGGATCGATCAACCACTCTTCAATGATAAAACATGACCACTAAATATAATTTCTACTCATTGTTGTCTATTCTTCAAATACTCTAATTCAATTTGAATTTTTCTTTTTGGTGTATGATTAAGGATTTTTTGAAAAAGGGATGAATATATATATATATATATATATTTGCTTTGTAGTCTTCTTGTAACGTTGTTGTTAGTTTTTGGTGGCGTCCCCCGTTTCTGAAAACAGTGGCATTGTTGATGGCGTTTGCCCACTACCCTTCCAAACAAACCGTCAAAGAGGGATATAGAAAGAGTTATTCTTAGACGTAGAAACGGGAGAGGGAGTAGGGGGTGGGTTTGAAAACCAAAAAACTGACCAAACCAAACCCAAAAAATTAGTTTTTGACCAAAAGCCAAACCAAACTGACCATTCCTTAGGTTTAGTTCGGTTTTGATCTTCAAAAAACCGTAAGAACCAAACCAATGGCCTCCATGTTGCTTTTCTTTTTATTTCATGTTCTTTTTTTTCTTTTTTTTCGTTTGAGCTGTCATCTTAATGAATTTATAGTTTCGCCAATTTCTTAGTTGATGCATTGAACTTCCATCAATAGTTTAGGATGTTTCTAGGCTTCACAAAGGAAAAATAACTAAGATTTTCGAATTTTTGGACATTTGGACTTTAAATGTTAAAGCATGAAAAAAAGTGTCAATCCAACCCGATTGAACTGACCGAACCGAACCAATAGAGTTTTGATTCGGTTGTGAATAATTCTAATGGTAGAACCCAACTGAACCAAACCGTTTCCTTGTAATTGGTTTAGTTAACGGTTTAGCCCGAAAAGCAAATCGAATTGAATCCACCCGAAGGAAGAAGAGAGAGAGAGAAAGAGAGAGAGAGAGAGAGAGAGTGTGTGTGTGTGTGTGTGTTAGTTTACACCAAAACAACGTAGTTTTAGTTGGTGTAGCATAATTAAAAAATCAAACAACTTATTTTTTAGCCACAAAATAAAATAAAAAGGCACATTATATTAAAATATTAGATTAGTTATGTTCTATATTCTATATCATTACTTTATGACACACCATAGCGAAAATGTGTAATAACTAAGTAATAAGTCACATCCATAAATCTTCGACAATGGACATGGCTCCAATTTCTATTTTACCGATCAAATTAAAAGAATAAGTTTGTATTTTACAACACAGATATTTTTCCGCCTCAAATGCACTTTGCATATATATTCTATCTTTCTTGACATTCTTGTAGTGGACTTTAGCATTTTTGTATCAATGTAGATGTTTACTTTGATTATTCATTTATCTATTTTGTATCATATACATATTCTTAGAGGAACAAGCAATCCATAAATTTATTTACAGAAATGTAGCTAGCCTTCTGTTTGTGTTTTCTCTCTTCTCTTATACATTCATTATGTAGTGCATCTAATTATTATCAAATAAAACTATCTATTTATTTAATAACAGTTAGATGACTAAATAATTTTCGATCTGGTTAATTTTTTTGTAAAGATAATCTTTAAAATATGATCTAATGAACAATCTTGTGAGATCCTGAGTTTTTATAATTATTTTGGAAGTATTAGTGATTTAATTGGATTTTAAGTGGTATTAGTGGACCATTGAGGAACAATAGAAATTAGAAAAGGTCCGACTTTGATTTTAGTCTTATTGGAAAGCTCTTGACTTAACAAGCTCGTAGATGTAAACGGAACGTGATTCGAAGCTATGGTTCGGGTTTTATGTACTTGTGAAGTGAAGGACCACCTAGAAAAGGACCTCTCTCCACGATGAACTTGGAGGTGTGTTTGAATTGTTCCTAAGACTACCTAGGCTAGAGAATCGAAGCCAAGAAACTCGGTGGCTTCCCACCATCGATTCAGGCGGCGGTTTGAGGTGATTATGGTCTTGTTCTTCTCCTATCATCAAGGCCTTCATATGAGTGTACTCGATTGGTGTCATTTTGAGCTTGAATCAGAAAGCCCAAATTCCAAACCCAAGCTTTGTTGCTGCCTTTACTATTTCAAGTGTTTTTCGGCAATGGATCAGGTTGCATAACCTCAATTTCTTCCTCTTTTAATGTTTAATACATTGTGTCATTTGTTAGGCTTTATTGGATGGATTTCCTCTATCTAGTACCCAATCGCTGCTGCCACTGCTAGCTCTACCATGGTGGTAGTGATTTGGATGTTTGGTGGTAGTGATTTGGATGTTTTGTCCTCTGTTTTGCCCTATTGAAACCCTATAAACAAAGTCATAGGTCCGAGTTGTGTTGTGTTGTTGTTTGTTTGTTGTTGTGAAATAGGTCCGGGCAGCCACCATACGTGGCAATTGCTACTTATTTCGGCAGCCCTCTTGTGAACTCTGTGTTGGTTGTGGACCGTTGTAGGTCTTGAAATTGTCACATTGGCTCGAAAACCTTGAGCCCAAGTCGTCTCGATTACTAAACTTTAAACCAAAACCCAAAACCCTAAGTAAACTATTCCAGAAAAACTCGATCATATTTGTTAGTTAAACACAATTTGTGTAATCCCTAGAGTGTTCTCGAAAGGTGAACTTAGACCTCATTTAGTAAAAAGAGTATTTTGGCCATTTTCCCACCGACCCACGTGTTATCAATTTTGAAATAGGTTTAAACTCATTATTTGATTTATCCTAATCTATTTGGATACGGATTAAAGTTGGGTAAGAGTAACCCTAAAAAGTAACCTTAGACTCTCTGTTCCGTCCAAGGGAATTTTGGTTATTTCCATTCCTAAATCTATGTTGCCCGTTCTTACCAAGTTTCACCCCCAAAAAATTCTAGCTAAAGGTAAGTTTATTTTCGTAAGTTCGTGAAGGTACTTGGATTTGAGTAATTTGAGTTTATCTTGAGACGGTTGATTTTGTATTGAATTAGGATTTGGATTTGTCAAGTGAATCGATGATGATGGGGTGGAAATGACAACTTAGAAATTACTCGAGTGGACATGTCATATGTAGGATCAGGTTGAGCTCTGGAAGTCAAGTATTTGGTTTTATTCAATCTTTGTTGAAAAAATAATATATGCTTGCTAATATGTGAATTATATGAATTATCTAAACTATTTGAATTATCTGATTTAATTAAATATGATAAGAATCAGTTAAGAATTACATATTAATTAGTAATGCATTATCTGAACGTGCATTTATTTGAACGTGAAACATAATGCATTGAGAGTAAAGTTTATAGTGGTGAGAAAGAATTGAGAGTTATATTTAATATGTAATGTGTGTGGGGAGAGAAGCCTCTTCCGTTGTGATGGATATATAAAATGATATAAACCCCAAAGTGCATTGGGAACTTCGGTTGCAATCAAAGTTAGTAAATCTTGCACTTCAGTTGTGATTAAAATGAAGATATATTGTAATTTACTTTTCAAGGGATTGAATCGAAGAACTGTTGCATAACAATCATGCATTAATTTAATACTATTATATTATATATTCTATGTTGCATGTTGCATGTTTATTTTTCATTAAAGCTTCATTTGATCAATTTTGTATATTGAGGTCTTATGTGCTTACTACGTTGTTGGTTAGAGCTCACTCCATCATAGAATTTTCAAGTACTGTAGTGAGAGTTCGTACGAAACCCATTAGAAGTAGTCATTATAATTAAGTGTGAACCTAGTCCGACTTTATTTTTTATTTGAGACCGTGAGCAATGTAAAGTATAGAAGAAAGACAACTAAGTTTGTAAATTAAGTTTGAATTCTATTGTTGTACAGTAGTTGTACAAAGTTTACCTTTATTTATCGTATGTTCATCTATCATATTCTAGTTATAGAAGCTAATTTTATAATTAGAGTGTGATTCAATTCTTAATCCAAGATTTACTCTTAATTTTGAATTGGAGCGTGACAGATTCCTATTGTTATAGTATCTACGGAAATAGACATGAAAGAAGAGAATAATAAAAATAAAGCAGCTAACATTCCTATTTATTTATTTATTTTGACAAGAAAAACATGAACATAATGTGAGGCAAACAATACCTGGGAAATTATCGGCATCGATTGAATAATTTGATAATGGGATGACAAAGGACTTGATCCTTGAGGTGCAATATTTTGTTCTGGCTGCCATCCTTGAATTGTTCTATTATTTTGTTACATCCCAAAAAAGTTAAAATGAAATGAGTAGTAAAATATGTAATTAAAATAAAAGATTTCTTCCCAATAAGCAAACTAACTACAAATCAACCAGAGTTAAAACAGAAGTGGCGGATAGCTTTTTTTTTTTCATTTTATAAACATAAATATTAGGAGTTGGTTGTTTTAGTGATGTTCGGTTGTAATTTATTTTCTTAGGAAAAATTAGCAATAAAGTTCTTTTATGTTTCTATTTTTTTGGGCATGACCGCATGAACTATCATAAACTTAAAATAAAAAAACAAAGCCTAAATATGAGGAGAACAAACCAAAAAGTAGATATATATAAATAATAAAATAAGTAATCCTCACAAATTCTAAGCATTCATCATCACTTTTTTATTTACTGCATACGCAGAAAATTAAAAGGGAATTTATTTGTTATATAATAGCAAATAAATAAGAAAACATCAAGATATATAAATCCTAATAATTAAGCTTAATTTGAATATCAATTAATATGGAATGTGACATGATATAAACTATCTATCTGATTGTTCAGCATTTCTTAAAAATAAAGAGAAGTTGCACAAAATTAATATTTGTTTCAAACTTTAATGAATTGAAGTATTTGTCCAAAAAAACATTATAATGAAGTAGAACTAGTTTATTATAGAGGATTATACTATAGTATAATATATACATATATATATATTATATGAAATTAGAAACATGAAGTTATATTGATTCCAACCTGGATGAGAAGGTAGCTCGTGCCGTCAATGGCATTCTTGATGACTTTGAAGGCCTGTCCATAGTATATATGGAAATTAACTGCTTCTTCCACCTTTGAAATATTATTGCTACTTCCTTTCACAGGCGCTGTGGCTGCATTTACTCTTCCAAGCCACACCACAATGAAGAAAACGACGACGCTTTGCACCCAACTGGTAAAACAATAGGAAGAAGATGAACCCATTTATGCCGCTATATGAAATAAGAAACCAAACCTAGCAAGCCTCGGCCCCTCGATCTCTTTAAGAACTAGCTACTACACCCTACCATATATTAGAGCAAGAGCATAATCATGCAAATGTAATTACAAACATCTAAATGTGTCATCACTACAATAAAAATGGGTAATATGAACTAATATTAGTTGTACAGAAAAGGATGACAATTAGGTAATAGGGATTAAAGTGTACTTTTAAGTACAACTATTGCCCATTTTAGTCCATATTGTCTAATTACCATTTTTTTAAGTGTAATTAATGTTAATTTCTATTATCTATTTTCATTACAGTGAATAACACAATAAGTATAAAGCATGATGGCTGGCTTTTTGGAATGGGATGGGATGGGATGATGGGACTTGGTGGATGTCGGTGGGGTACTCAAATAATTACATGAATTCATGGGTGGTTAACTGAATATGGGTTGGAAGGATATGATGTGCAGCTAGCTAGTACAGCCCTAGTTAATTGGGTTAGAATAGTAAGTGACCCGTGAACCCTTTTTTTGCCTTATTTTGTCATCTTCTTTTCATCACTTTGCTGCATGGTCTTCACTTCTTGGCCTTTTCTATCTTCAGCAGCGTGATTCGTGATTCGTGATTCGTGATTCAGCATCCCATGTGCTGTCCACTAGCACTACCACAACCATATCCACCATCTCCAACAGGGTAAATGGTCATGTGCTCTCTGTGCTCTACCAACCAAACAATATATTTATACTCCCAAAGCTAAAATGGTCTTGAATTTTAAGTAAATTTCACAGATGATAATGGGTGTAACTCAAAACTTGAGAGAGAGAGAGGGGTAGAGTAATAGGTTAGGATTAAGATTAGTCTATGTAATATCAGGTAATGACGTCATCAATGCATTATAATTATAATATATGTATATATAATTATTAATATCTTAAATTTTAAATTTTAAATTTATAAATTCATTGTCTATGCATATTATAACAAGTAAATTAAATAACATAACATAACAGATTTACGGTTACATACAATAATTTGGCTTTACGTGTAATACAAGATTATATTGTATGTGTCAAAGATAACATTTTTTGTTTTTGTTGTTTGGGTCGAGTTCTACTAACACTAAAACAAATATGGCCAAAGGCCTCTATTTTTTGCATCCATAGATGAGAGGGTGTCAATGAAAAAAAATGTGGTGGTTAATACTTATTTTTAGTGATTACTATGTTTATAGTGGAAATAATAGTTTCCTTAGGACTCAATAATTTGTGCAATAGTTGATTAATAAGTAGCTTCATAAAATATAGTAACCAAATTGAGAGATTAGTGGGATAATTATTCTTTTCCCATGCTAACCCAAAATAGATTTGTAACGGTGACGGCTGGGCCGTTGTACTGGCTGTGCATAAGGCGCAAGAACTACCTCAATCATATATACAGCTTCTACAACCCAATTATTATTAATCAAAATTGGTTCATATATTTCTCCTCTTTCTCTCTCTCTCTCTCTCTCTCTCTCTCTCTCTCTCTCTCTCTCTCTCGTTTTGTTTAAATACAAAACTTTAGACTTTTTTTCCCATTTCTCTCTTAGCCGCACCTTCTTTTTCTCTCTCTTCTCTCTTGCATGTCGATCACTCTCCAGTGAGGGCAGTGCCATCTGACCATGGATGGTGGTGAAACCACCATGCATGGTTCTTCTTCTTTCTTCCTCCTCTCTCACCCCCACTGCTACGATTAACCAGAAATCCCAAAAACTCGAATGCAACCCAAAGACCCAATCCTTGGCTTTGCCGGCATTGACCTCGATTCTGGCGGCGTCGAGGAAACTTCTCTATTCTTTGGTTGATTCCATGAACTAACTTTTATAAAGGTTGGAGTAATTTTGGCCATCTGATTATCTTGGCCGGTAGAATTTTAGGAATATGTGTGCCAATATGTCCCACATGGTGCCAAAAATATGTTCACTATTTTTTAGCCAAGGTTGGCTGAAAGTGAAGTCTTGTTCCGTTTAGGTGTGAGTGCGGGGCGTGTCACTATTGGGTCTCAAACTAGGCCTCAATAGAATTAGGATTGTAATGTTGGGTATATGCGCCAAAATCTAAAATTGTATCAGAACAATTGTGTCGCCAAGTTAGGAACCATTCTTGGCCTAGTTTCTTTTCAAGCCTCGGAGACAAGGCTCTTAACGAACAATCAAGAATTATGGATCGAATTAAAAGAAAGTGCAAAATCACAAGAAAGTAAAGTGCATAAATTAAGGAAATTGAAAAACAAGAACTAAAGTAAATGAACTTGAAAGTAAAATGCGGAAAATATAAAGGTAACTTGTACTGAAACTGAATTGAAAAGTAAGAATATAAAGTAGAGTACTTGAAAGTAAATGGTCAAGAAAACTAAATCGATACTAAGGCAATATTGCAAAGGCTTAGCAAGGCAAAACTTATAACCAAGACAATGGGAAAATATGATAGGGTAGACATGATGTCAGTGTTTGTGTGATGTTAAGCGTCTGAGTGTCTTTGATCTCTCTTGAATGCATATATTTGTGGGGGTTAGGATACAACCCTAAGCAATGGGCCATTTCCTGGCCCAAAATTATCTTCCTTCTCATAGTTTGAGTAGAACTCGAGCTTCTGGGATTATGACTGAAGTTCTTTCCATCTTAGAAGTCCTTGCTTCTTTGTACTCTCCTTGTGTTAAGCATGCCGTTCTTTTTCTCCTCGATGTCCCCTTAGATGATGAGATTCCATTGATACAGAGCCAATTCCAATAGACTTATTGGAGGGTTTGTTTCCCTAAGTGTTTAAGGTCGCTTAGTCTGTGCAAAGTTAATGTAACCTTCTTTTCATTCATTTTTCGAGTTACTGAATGTAACCGCCGCCAAAGCCTTTTTCTTCCTTTCCGTCTTTAAATTCTTTCCATCTTAGAAGTCCTTGCTTGATCGTACTGAATTCTTAGGTGATTACTTGTCCACAAAAACTTTTCGAGTACATCCTTTCCAAAGTGGACTCTAAGGGGATCTTGAATCAAATCTCATCATTAATTAATGAAGATAGAAATCATCTCCAAATTAAGTTAGACTCATTGTTTGACGACTTGGTTCCTACATATGTAATCTTGGACTCGTTTACGTGACCAACACCAAGAATATGAGTTGGCCACAAGTGAACCTTGGGCCTTGAATTACAAATCAAAAGAAAGTGGGTTAATGGCCAGAAAATGAGTTGGCCACAAACCGTGGCAATATGGGCCACAAACTACTCTTACCCACAAAAAAGTCTCTCACAAACATTTCTAATTAGGCCCAAAATGCCCAAGTGCTATATTTGGGCACAAACAATTTCTATCCACTTTTCAACTCACAGGTTGAAACTCTCGCAATATATAGTTAAATTGGAAAAGTATTGAAAATGTTGTTGGATTTGTCTATTAGCAAACTAAGTGTAAGAGTATATGAGAGAGAAGACAGCAGAAAAGTAAAGGTAAGTCGCAATCTTATTTACTTTGGGATACAGCATATAACACTTACTTGCTCTGTAAGTTTAATATGAGTAAGTATACTCATAGATGATGACACCTATATATAGGTGGCTTTACAACAGAAAAACAAATAAACAAAGAAAATAAAAGAAAGAAAGAAAGATGAAAGTTTCATTACTATAAATCATCAATATCAAATAGTACATAATTTGTTGTCATTGTATAATAAATACAATTATTTTTAGATAATTAAACAACTTGTAGCAGCTATATGGGTTAGGCTGATTTATCCCCCTCCCAATTAAACAACTATTGTTAGAACTCAAATAATTAAATTCGGAAATTCAAGAGGTAATGATATTGTGATTAGCCCACATGGTACAAAGAGCTAAAGAAACAGTGAGGAAAATCCCTATCTTCTTCAGAAAAACACTACAACTATTCCGACCTCTTATATTAACCAAGCAAACCTTTTTCTTCTTCTTGACAATCGTATAGGAATTATCTTTTTCTTGCGAAGCAGTGGCTGTGGTTGCAGTAGCGAAGCCATCCAAGACCAATTTCTCATCTTGAATCATATGTTGATCATCTCCAACATAAATGATGTGCATTAATAGAAGTGTGACTGCAAAAACGACCGCGTTTGTAATTTTTCTCCATGGCTTTGTTGATTTGGTGGCAATTCCAACAAACTTCTCCGTCACAAAAGCCTTGAAACTCCCAAAGGAAAAACAACCATTCTCTGACTGTGTATGGGCTTTCTCTACCAAGAAGTTTTGGGCTAAAACTGGGCTTAGATGGACCTTGACTGTCTGTGAAGGCATTAGCTGGTGAAAGAATGTCTCGGCCACCTGACGAGTGGAGACAAACATTCCATGATTCACTTTGATTTCTTCAACGACTTCGAAGCTTGGAGAAGGAGAATAGTCATCATTGAGGTTGCCATCATGGAGGAAGTTCGGATTTGGGTCTTCGTTGATGAATCCAAGTGAGAAGTCATTTGTCTCGCTATCAGTGAATTCCTTAATCATGCTATTATGATCATGCCCATCTTCTCCTGCAACGATCTTTTTTTCTTAGTGAAAGGAATTTAAAGCTCAAAATACAAAAGAAACTGATACAAATATCACATTTTTAGTTGGAGGAAACACTTGGATGAGACCACTATATCAGCATAATATATGACTTGGTTTTATTTTATAGCATATTATAGCTTCCACATGATGTGGCAATTAATGTGTATGTACTTATTACATCAGTTATACATTATGGTCAACTGTTAACTAATACATTGTAGTTAATTAATGTAGTTATAAATAGGAGTTCATTTAACATTATTAAGCAAAAAAAATGCAATTAATATGCAATCAGTTGGGAAAGAAAGAAGCTCTTGTGCATACCTTGAACATCATGCTCTTCCCTCCGAAAACTTGATATGTTTTCCATTGAAACTATCTTGTGTTGTTCCGTGAAACTCTATCAATTTCAAAAAAGGAAAATGTACTATATTAGTACCGCTAGCTCTGCAATGAACTATACAAGAACTGCATTTTTCATAATTAATTAGGTCTTATTTGATGCATACAAAGTGGGATTTATAAGGACAATTATATTGTCATATTATGAATTTGGCAATTACACATTAAGGTAAAACTCAACATTGTCAATGACCCAAATTCACAGTTTAATTGATTACATAAAGTTATCAGTTTATTTGCAAGAGAAAGGTTCGGTTATAATAAGTTGACCGAATATTAAATTAAGTTACCTTGATCTCCAGATCTTTGTCTGACATTCCTACCCATCTTAGGTTCTCGGGTGTACTGTCTGTCCTGAAATCAACATCCTCCAGATCTCCAATCTCGATTGCTCTTGTATATGAATTTAATTCCCATGATTTGTCCACATATCTTATGTCATTGATCTGATTATAATGAGCATCTCTGTCGACCATAAAGCTAAAATCACTAGCTGCAGGAGCATAGTTTCCACCCCATGTGTGATCAACTTCATGATTATTGGACTGCTGCTGATTTATCATTTCTTGAGAAACATGGGAAACTGAGAGAATTTCCTGCAGAGCATCAGTTTCACTTGTGCTTTCAAGTGCAGGATTTGAATATTGCTGAGTTCTCAAGTCGGTAAGTCCAACTTGAGAGAAATCCTCTACTTCTAATGGAGGAAGTGAGAGCCGATGCTGCAGCCTTGCACACTCTAAGGCTATGTCAACCTGCAAGTAAACAAAGCACAAGGTGTGAGGACTATATACAATATTATACATATATGAATTGATATTGCACACTCTAATGCTATGAATATATAATCTGATAATATGATACGAAAAATAATATATATAATATATACCTTAGATGGAGGGTACGACATGTTTCCATGATTGGGAAATGAAGGAAATGGTGATGGACAGTTGAATGCCTCTTTTGACAAGAACTGTGTCCATTTCCCATGGTCTCTTCTTCTACCCGTATCAAGCTGTGAGGATGTATGAACCATATTTGGTGATGAAGAGCATGCGTTGTTCATTGCCATCGGATAACTGGAGCTCTCATAATCTTCACACCTTCCTTCAGAGTAAAGTTCAACACTAGATGAGTGGTCACTTGTAAGCTGATTATAATTGGTAGCAGTACTTGTGCTGCCAAAATGCTCTCCTATCTTTGGCCCAGTTGCACTCTTTTTAAAAATACGACAAAGCGCATATGCATCCTGAGTACATATGTATGTTTCAGTAAGCAAGATTAGTAGGTCATTAAATTTGAGTTGAAGCTCAAAAGTAAATTAAAAATGAAAAATATTGAAACGAATACATATATATATATATATATATGCATGGGAGAGAAAGAAAAGAACCTGAACCTGCAAGCCATGTGCAGTTTCACACTCCCTCTCGTCCAGGCGATATTCATGCATAACCCAATCGGTTCGGATGCCGTGGGGTGCCCTCCCTCTGTAATAAACTAGGGTTTTCTTCATGCCTACGGATCGCGTCTGTGAATTTACTTTCCGGTCCTTTCCGGTGGCCTTCCAATATCCGGCTTTTGTTGCCCGATTCGTCCTTGATCCGTTCGGGTACTTTCGATCTCTAGGGCTGAAGAAATACCACTCCAGATCTTTGCTCGGTAGTAAAGACTTTCCTGTATTGGTTAAACTAGCTAGTTATTATAACTTGCATTAGGAGCAAGTTTTATTATTACTAGCTGACAGTTCACATATAAATTGCTACATAAAATGTTGATACTCACATATAAGTATAATTACAACCCAATGACAAAAGCAGATATATTCATAGAAGCATCACCTTTCAGAGATGCTAATTTTACCTTTTTGACTCCATTTATCGATCATCAAGATTACTGATCGAATTTAGCTGAGGTTTCTTTAAGAAATTGTAAGTGAAACCATTATATATGTATATATATTGTTGCTTTCAAGGTCCCTATAACCCAGAAGCTCTCTCTCGTGAACAGTCACTCACAACTTTGATTAAAAACCATAAAATATTAATAAATGAATTTAAAAGAGTATATATGAAGGAAGAAGTGCATGGAAAGCATTGATTGGAATTCATATATATACCTCTCGCGTACACAAAGCAATCCTTTTCCTTTTCCATGCAACAATTAAGCTTTTTGACTTGTGTGTGTGTGTGTCTTTCTCTCTCTCTCTCCCCCATATATCTTTGTCTCACTATAAAACTTGGTGTTCACAACAGGAACCCTAAAGATGGTGGGGACCATATATATATGTCGGTCGCGGGTGTTTGAACAACTTTTTGCTGTAGAACCTAATTACCTAACATTCTCAAAAAAGCCTTATATATGGGCCGGACATTAAGTTAATACTAATTAAAAGCTTAGCATATTTGATTAATATATAAGTAAAGCAAAGTAAACTTAATTCATTGTTAAGTAGTTTCCCAAAAGAGCATAGTTGAACAAAAAGAAGGATAAGCATGCCTATCAGTCATCTTGTGTGATCATATATTTAGAAAAAGGTGCTATATATCGATTTGGCAAATGGGTCTCTAGCTTATTATCAATATCTGGTGCCCAAATCAATGTAAAACATTCATATATATATATATATATATATATATATCAGTCAATATACAATTAAATAATTATACCAACAAAAAAATAGTAAGAAAAATGAAAAATAAGAGAGAGAGAAAAAAAAAAAGCACTACAACAATATGAAATCAGGTAATACCTGGTAAGTCCCAAGGTTCACACTTGTAGAGGTCAACTTCAGGGATGACCTCTAGTTCGATCTTACGGCCATTAATCTTCCTTTTCAAGTAGTAAGCAACCAGTTCCTCATCTGTGGGATGGAACCTAAAACCTGGAGGCAATGAAACAGGAGCCATCTATATATATATATGATCAACCTAATTAACACCTCTAGTTCTCTATCTCGTTCTCTCTATTTATATATAATGTGGAACTCCTTCTTCTCCTTCTCAAATCTCAATTATATCCTTTAAAAAAGCTAGCTAAGAATATGACAACCCTCGTCAACAAATTAAAATTCAAAGATCAATCGCGCACACTTGCCAAAACCCGACGGTCCACCACAACCTGTAGTAAGAATTAGCCACGAAACCGTATTAGAAGACAATATTTTTTAAAAGTAATAAAAGCATGCATCATATGTACGTACATATAGCTGATTGGGTTTTCCAGTCGTATTAATTTACTAAAAAAGAAGATATATATTACGTACATACACATATATATACAATGAGACAGAGACAGAGATAAAGACAAAGACAAGGAGACCTTAGCTAGGGAGAAGAAGAGGAAGAAGATCCAAAGCTGGGAATTGAAAGAGAGAAAGAGAGAGAAAGAAGGAAAGGGAGAAGAAGAGAGAGATGGAATGTGGGGGTTGCTTGGGGGTTTTGTTATTAAGAGGAGAACAAAAAGGCAACCAACGAAAAAGCAAAAAATAAAGATGGGGGAGGTTGCCGCCCCCACCACCCTCACCCACCTCATATATTTTTTGCCCTTTAACTTTACATTTGTTTTTCCTCAGCCAATCAACATGATCGTGATTCCTCTTATCGTTCTTTGGAAGCTGCACATATTATGTATCTCTCTCTCTCTCTCTCTCTGTGTTGCCAATTAATATTGATTTTTGATCCCATGCTTCGTTCTTGTCCTTTCTAATTTGAACCTCTACTCCACGTGGTGGTTCCTTATTGGAGGCATTAAGTAAGTATCTTTGTTAACGAGAAAGGGCGGAAACGAATTTCGGCGGCGTTGTAACTCAAGACTGTCCTTTTCACATGCTCATTCCCTTGTCCCCCAACTCGATCCTTTCTTTTTCTAATACTTACGTACCGAATTACTCATTCCATTACTACATATTTTTCTTTTGTCTCTTTCTTAATCATTGGTATAAGCTATCCAACCGCCAACTAACACTCTTTCTTCTATTCCTAAATCTCAAAACTTCTTAGCACTCGAGTTTAGATCATCTCCTTATGTTTTATCGGCTTATTTCTTTCATGCAAAACCAATTGAACCTAAAATTCTCTCTTCATCTCATCTCACTCATGTTAATTGAGCTTGATTAGACTTATAAATCAGACAAAGTTATATTTTCGATGTAAATTTTATGTACTAAATTCTTAATTCAAAATGCTTAACTCTATACTTCAAATTAAATCACATCGTTCATACACAAGCATTGAAATAAAACTATTACTTTATGAATAGAGACATATCACACTACTTTTATATATTGATGATCATACGTATCTCCTTTATTAATACTAAAGACTGGTTGGTGAGGGATGGTATGGAAACAAAGTACAATATGCTTCCCAATGCAACATGAGGCGGTAGTCTCAAACACAAACATATGTTGATTCCAGAGGGTGGATAAGTACATGTAACCACCCTCAACAGTATAGCTAATGGATAACGAAAAGACATTCGGGAGATTGGTAAACCATTTATGTTCATTCATAAGCTGGTCCATAACGATCGATGAAGCAAGCCACTACTGCCATGGAGCCAGGTTGCCACCGAATATAATGTTCAACTCGGGATCCATATCTGGCAGAGACGATTTGGATGCCCACTGCTCTGTAACCGGCTTGTCCAGCCAGATCTTCAGGAATTTCATTGAACACAATTACGCACTGAGGGCAGGTGTATAAAGAGTGACCATAGTTGCAAGCAATCAAATAATCTAGTTAGATCACGTGAACTACGTAAATAAGCCTCATGTTCAACTTATACTCAATACTGGAGAGATAAAAAGAACTCCATAGCAATATTATACTCATCTAAAAGAAAAGTCTTTGACTAAGATATCGGCACTACAAGAAGAAACAGTTTGGGCGACGAAATTTTGGGCGACGAGCAACTTTTCGTCGCCCAAACATATATGGGCGACGAAAAATTTCAATTTTGGGCGGCGTTTTTTTTCGCCGCTCAAATATGTTTAGGCGACGAAAAATTTTTTTCGTCGCCCTAGATAATTTTGGGCGACGCAATAATGCCGTCGCCCTAACATACACGATGAATTTGATTTTGGGTGTTTTCCGTCGCCCAAAGTCTTTCTTCTTGTAGTGCGGCAAGGAGTTAAATACCTGTATTCACGGAAATTTTGATGGAAATTTCTTGAAATTTTAATTTCGACAGAAATTAAATGAAAATGACGCAAATTGCTATTAAAATATGGAAATTTTGATTGAAACTTCACTATATGTTTATTTAACATATTATCTACTACCTTGATAAAAAATATTGAAAAAAACAAAAATATATAATGAGTTTTATGTGATATAAGATGAATATAATGCGCGCTGAAGATAAATACTGCACAAAAAATGGTTCACTAATTAAATTACATAAATTTTATTGAATAAATATCTCAGTTTTATTTATACTATAATTTTGCATTATAAATTAAACATAAGTAATCATATAACAACTTGATCCAAATTTTATTAAGAATGTTATTTTATTGGTTATGGACTAACAAAGCTTTAAAAAAAAGTTGAGTTGTGAGACCTAAGAAAATTTTTGTTAAATTAATTTGGAGCCAATAACAAGTTTTGAAGATTTATAGAATATTATTTGAGGTTATGATGATCGTTATGTGCATTATTTAAGATTTGGAGATTCTTGTAGTAGAGACAAAATAAATGTTTGGAGATTCTTAGATATTTATTTAAGGTTATAAGGATTTTTGGCGAATTAATTTAGTAATTAAATATTTATAGGAGTTATTGAGAATTATTTAGAAAAACATAAATTAAATTGAATGAAGTATAGGTACTCAAAATTTGAAGTTAAGGTGATAAAAAATGGTACAAGATGAGAGGAACCCATAGAAATTATCAGAACATTTTTCAAACTCTTATCGTTAATTGTTGATTTATTTAAAAATTTGGACGAGTATGCCCTTAATATAAAAGTTTGGATTTAAGAGAAAATAATTCAATTGTATCTTTATAAATTATGATTTTGGCATTGCTAGATAGAACTCAAACTCACGAGCATGTAGGTGAAAACAGATTGCGAATTGGAGTTACCTAGACGAAATTACAAATATTTGAAATATAGGGGCAAAATGGTAATTGCAGGTCAGATTTAAAAAAAATAACAGAGCTGGTCTTCTTCTTCCCCGAGCTGACTCTTTCTCCTTTGCATATTTTCTTTTTCCTCCCCTCCTTTTTGACCAAACTTTGATCGCTCATATCTCTCTCATCCGAACTCTGATTCCGACGATTTTGGTATTGTTTTCTATTGGTGGTCTCAGATCACTCATCTGATCATCCACGAAGATACAGTGATGCAAAACCAGTCACACCTTCTGGCTAGCGATCTCCCATTTCTGGCAATGATGGGACCCTAAACCACCCAAGATCTCTTCCTCTCATCAAGCTAGACCTCATGGTACCCTTCCCTTTCTTCAACAACCAACCACAAAGCCATCACTTTGGATACTGAGTTGTGAGTGGTGAGCGAAATTTCAGGAAATTATCATTATTTTGGTGAAATTTCAACGAAAAACTAATAAGTTAGTATTAAAATTTTCATACCTCTCAAATACAAAATTGTCAGCGAAATTTCACCGAAAATTTTGAAATTTAACACCTTGGATATTGGATATCGGTGACTGGATAACCATAAAAAACTCATTAAGTCTCCGATTGTGTTCACAACTTTTCTAGATTCGCTAATGGTTCTGAGATTTTTCGTGCTTCTAATTTTGGTAATACGTTTTATGACGATAATGACCGTCGTAATAGGTTTTTATAGAAGTGGGTATTTTCACCATAAAATTGGTTAACCAAACCAAACTGTTGGTAAAAAACTATAAAAATTGTGTTGACTTTTTTTTGTCAAACTCGATAAAAAAATCGAACCAAACCGGCTTAAGCTAATGTAGGTGCCAGGTTTACATCAAATAAAACCAAACCGTACCGCACTGCATCGGTATATTAAATATATGTTACCTTTCATATTTATATATATATATTAATTAGCTTATATATGTGGTTGTAATTTTTATTATATAGCAGAGCCGGCCTTGAGGTTTTTGAGGCTTGGGCCAAAATCTTGAAGTTGGCCTTTTTATATATACGTATAAATAATTTTATAAAAAACACCATATAAAATGTTGCCTTAAGTTGATAGAAAATTAGATATTAAAAAAAAAAAAAAACAAACTTATATAGAGGTTCTATTTTACCTAATTGTGAGAAAGAACAAAAGATTAAAGCGATATGTTCGAGTTACTTGGATTTCTATATTTCATAATCTTTGTATCTCAAGCTAGATTAAGATGAAGTTCAATTAATTTAAAGACTTTGGAACAAAATTAAATAACAAAAAAAATTTAACCTTAATACCCATAAATTAAATAATTTCCACAACAAAAATTATATTAAATAATGTGGCATGATTAATTTAACAATATGAAAATATTGTTTATATAAATAAAAATAAAAATAAAAATATATAAATATGGGGAAAAAAAAAGTTTCCATTTGGGCCCTTTGTAGGAAATTAGTGTTAAAAAAAAGGTTCAAACAGGGCAAAAAATATAGTCACTTTGAGAGTTGAACTTGGGTAAATTGTAAGGAAAGCAAGTGCTTTAACCAACAATACTATAACCACTCATCTACAAGTTTATGTGTGTAACATATTTAATAGAAAACAAAATTTTCAAGTCAAATAAATATATATTTTTTCAATTTTTTCAATTGGCCCCGAAGCCCGGCCCGTTTAGGCCTGCCCGAAGCCCGAAAAATAGCCCGAATTAGGCCCTATTTTTAATTCTTATAACAATTTATATAATTATATAACTAAATATATATAACAAAATATATAGTTGTATAATTATATATAACTTATAATCTTATAATTATAAATTTACATACATATAAATTATAACATACTTACATATCAATGCATAATTTATAGTTTATATGTATTATGTATTATGTAATCTACTAATCAAATAATCAATTACCCAATTGAAAATTTGAATCTCAATTACTCAATTGAACGTTGAAACTCCAATTAGATCCATTGAAAGCCCAATTACACCTAAATTACTCATTGTTTTATGACGATGATGATGGTTGTAATAACTTTTGTGATGCTTGTAATAATTCTTAAGTTAATCGTCATAATTTTTTTGTCATTTTTACCTTCATATATTTCTCTAGATTTTTTATGCAATGGGAGACTACGAGTAAGTATAAAACTTGTGTTTTCGTGATGGTTTTTATGGTTTTGAGTTAAAAAAAATTATTTTAAAAATAGAAGTCCTGTGAATATATAGACAAATTATTGTTTGGATATATAAGTGAGTGATCGGATAATTCTCATGAAGATCTTGGTAAATTCTTTGACAAAGATGAAGATTTAAGTTCATTGGATTTAACGTCTATTCCTAAGTTTGGTGGACCCAGTGAATATGTTGGACCCACATCTAAAATCTGCCACGTGTCTATTAAATTTTGCCTATGTGGCAGGAGTGCAAAATTAAGCAACAAATATATCTGGTAACCTTCGACCTTAAAAGGATGATATAAAGGCCGAAGTTCGATATTCATCTTATGGAGGTCAGCATAAATAGGTAAAAGAAGAGCTTCTAGGGTCAAAGCCAGATATCCTACATGACGTCACTAAGGGAACACATGTACACCAGACAGATTCTGATTAATACAGGCTGTAACAGGCTCTAAAAGCAAAAGATGGCAGTCGCTTAACGAGTATAAGGGACGAACAATCCTTTACACACGTTTTCCTAGCTACTAAAAGGGGCCTATAAAAGTATCGTTATACATGAGAAAAAGGGATAATTAACAAACCCCACAAAAACCCAAATTCTCAGAATGACAAACTTCTGAATATTCTTTGATTTGTAATCACCTTTATTTCCTTTTTGGTCACTCTTTTGTTTAAGAAAAACTCATTTTTGTCCATTTCTACGTTTACAATTGTAGTTTTTACCAAGTTTATTAATTCACTTTTAAATAGGAATGACTTCTACCCTATTTACTTTTTCATTTTGCATTTAGTGTTGTTATTTATTTCCCATCATTTGAGCTTTAAATGTCATACTGTTTTCTCTCCAATGAGTTATATTAAAATTTGAACTAATCTTTAGTTTCTCTTTTAGAGACTCAATGCTGAAACAAAGTAACAAAATGAGCAAGAACAACTGTTCTAACAGTTAAAAGCCATTTTGTTTCTTTTAGTGCTTAGATCTTTACTTTACTTTTCTTTCTTTTTAAACTTCATCTTAGATTACCAAATCTTCACCATAAACACAATGGTAGTAAAGTCCACAATGAATTATGATTAAAAAGAAACCACTTTTCTCTTTAGTCCACAAATCACCTGTTTTTATTCCACTTTTTAGTGGTGGTACGCCTGCAAACTCGGCGACACGTGGCACTTCTAGACACACATCCTGAGAACTATGTTTGTGTCGAAACAGATTTGGCACGCCCAGTAGGACCCACTTGTTTCAAGTAGGTTAAACTTGCGTGTTTATGGTTGAAACTCGAAAAGTTGTTTTTTGGTAGAATCATTCAAAAAATCATTGAGCGAGGTTTAGCTATAAAAAGAATTGCATAAATTGCTGATCGATAGCCACATGACTTATTTTTTATTGAAGAAGTCCAAGGTGGAACGGAGAACGATACTTGCTCGGGCATACATGGTTCTTCGTCGTATGGAGGAGGTGCGAACCTCAGGTGCGCGAATAAAGGAGTCGCTTGCTGATGGTTTCAGCCATATGCGAGTAGGGATAGGCATTTTTATGGCAAAACCGCGGGACAGAACTAAACTGCCCCTAAAAAACCGTGTTCACTTTTTTGGTCAAACACTGTTACAAAAATTGAACCAAACTGTCCCTAATAGGTTTAAGTGCCGGTTTTACACCTAATAAAACCAAGTCGAACCAAACCGCACCGTAAATATATATATGCATAATTATAATTTTATAAATATATTTATGGTTTATATATGGTTTTAAATTAAAAAGTGACCAAAAACATTATTTATGGTTTATTGTTTAATTTGTTTTGGACTTTTGGTTGGATTGGAATTTAGAAAATGGAAACTATCAATTATCAAACATTATTAGATATATTTGGAATTTAGAATTTGGACTCTGTATTAGTGTATTACATGTACTGTTACTTTGTTAGTTGTTAGTCTTTTTTAATTTGGGCTAAAAAATACTCAAAACATATTTACGCTAAAAAAATGCTCAAAAACATATCGAATTGTGTATAGGCTTAATTGTTCACCTATAACACTGAACCAAATCGTAACCGTATAAGGTTTGGTTTTCCTTTAATTCTTACTGTGCAATGCACCGAACCACACCGTTTATATATTTAAGGTGTGGTGCATGGTTTTGCATACCCATCGTACCAAACCACACCGCACGCTCCCCTATATGTGAGAGTCACTAAATGGAGGGTTCAGCCGCGTGGAGAGATCCATAAATGACCTATCTGACATGATTCGAACCCTTGTTGGTATAATTGAGGGGCAACAAGTGGCCCAAGCAGAAGTGCTACCACCAATCGAGTAAGCACTTCAGCCTGAACTTCAAGAGGTGTTTCAACGGCCGAGGTTGCCTTTGCCCAACCAAGGTTTGGAAGGTGAAAATCCTCCCATTCAGGATCTAATTATTGGACAATTGGCAAATGTTCAGCCAGTGCCGATAACGGCCAAGGAACATGTAATACCTCTACTACAGCAACCCAATGGCACCAAGCACCTGCTGCAGGCCGAGAAGCCCCACCTTATGTTTCCCCACATCAGAAAGGTGGTCTCTTCTCACCCCACCAATTGAGCAACAAGTGCCTAACTTCCCTACAGCCTAGGTCAAGGTAGCACATGGGGGGCAACCTTCACTCGAACATTTCACTCGACCTATCACGTCAAATCTCATCCAAATGGAGAATAGACCTCTTTGGCCAAAACAACCTTATGAGGCTAAAGGAGGAAGATATCCACGCCAGAACCAAAGGCAACCGCCTCAACCCTCTGTAGACGACATAATAGGTCAAGCTCTGAGAAATCACCAGGTTTTTTATGTAAGTTGTAACTGGCTATTCCCTAACGAAAAAACAATCACTTTGTAAGTACTAGATTAGTTTAGATTAAGTAAGTCAAGTGTTGGTTTTAATCATTGTTTAAAGTGAAGCAAGATTCGAGGTTCAGGTGTTGATCAAGTCTTGTCTCAATGTTCAATTCCTATTAGGATCAAGGTAATATGTCTTAGAGACCATGGATGTATTCTAGGTGATTCGAAATTCATTCATATATCTTTAAATGTGTTTTAATCTCTTTAGGTTTGAAAAAAGATTTTTGAAATTTTTTTAAAAATGTTTTTGTTCTCAGAGGATCGATTCCACATTTCAAAAGCTCGATCCTATGCATCAAAGGACCAATGTCATTAATTAGATGACCGATCCTATGGGTCAGAGGACCAATCTCATAGATTAGAGGACCGATGCTATAGTGGCTTGTTTTTTTTCAAGCTTCCAGATGATCAATCCCATGCTTTAGAGGACTGGTCATATGTGTGTTTTTTTTCTCTTTAGGTTTGAAAAAAGATTTTTGAAATTTTTTAAAAAATGTTTTTGTTCTCAGAGGATCGATTCCACATTTCAAAAGCTCGATCCTATGCATCAAAGGACCGATGTCATTAATTAGATGACCGATCTTATGGGTCAGAGGACCAATCTCATAGATTAGAGGATCGATGCTATAGTGGCTTGTTTTTTTTCAAGCTTCCAGATGATCAATCCAATGCTTTAGAGGACTGGTCATATGTGTGTTTTTTTGCAATTTTGTGCTTTAAATCTTAGTTTTTAAAAGCTTTAAAAGGCCTAATTGAATGCCATCTTGATTATTTATTTTTCAATCATTTGAGCTTTAAATGTCATGCTATTTTCCTCTTTTAAAGACATAATGCTGAAACAAGGTAACAAAATGAGCAAGAACAATTGTTCTAACGATTAAAAGCCATTTTTGTTTCTTTCAGTGCTTGGATCTTTACTTTTCTTTTCTTTCTTTTTAAACTTCATCTTAGATTAATTGTCTTCACCATAAACACAACAGTAGTAAAGTCCTATATCACTTAGGCAATAACGAACCACGATTAAAGGGAAACCAATTTTCTCTTTAGTCCAAATCGCTTGATCTTGCTCCGATTATTAGTGCAGTCCGGACAAAACCCCTGTTTTTATTCCACTTTTTAGTGGTGGCACACTAACAAACTAGCCAACACGTGTCCCAAGAACCATTTTTGTGTTGAAACCTTTTGAGGTTTGCCCTAATTTTGTGGGAACTAAAGAAATTCTTAATTGTGATATAACAAGCTTGGAGTTGAAGGGACATGCAAATTTAAATCTTATATTGGTGTTATTAAAGAAAAGCCTATGATTCATAATTTTCAAAGTATGAATAATTCTCATATGCAAAACTTTCAAGAGAATATTAATTTTATTGGGGTTGAATGTTTTGCATATGAGAATATTAATTTTATTGGTGTGCATTATTTTCTCTTAAATATATTGAAAATGTTGAATCAAGATTATTTTTTATGGGGTTACTTTGAAGCATGACAACAATCATAAAGAGATGCTTGGAGGTGTTGGAAAATAAGTTAATATGAAACAACTATTTGCTCTTGATGACAAATTTGGTTATTCTGAATTGGTTTAGTTTGATGCTAATTCTATTTGATCTACGTGGTCTTGCTTATACTGTTTTGGTGATTGTGCTACATAGTGTTCCATTTGTGAAGAATGAAGTTCAATTAGTTGATCTACTTAAGGTAATAATCTCCAATCACAGAGTTTTACAGTTCACTTGGCAGGTTGGACATGTGAAATATCGATGTACCAACTTTAGGGGAGTGTTGGCGCGAGTTGTAATTGGGTAGAGTTAAGAGTCCAGTTTTAGTCTACTTTCATATTGTATTTTTTCTTGTTTTATGTTTTCCTAGGCCTAGTCTAATTAGGATAGATATATTACTTTTTTTATTATTTTAAGTAGTTTTCTTGTCCTTATATAATTAAAATTGTATTATTATAAATATCTCCTTAAGGAGAAAAATAGAATGTGCTGAATTATTTTACCTAAATCCTAATTTTAATAGTTTTCACATTGTATTTGACTAATTGAGTTATTTTTAGTTCACGAAACTATCATTGGAGAGATTTTGAGGTCTAAATATTTTTAGTATTAATAAATTTCATATGAAATAAATATGCTAAAGTGCACTTTAGTTTAAAAGCTAATTAAAGAGTGATCTTTTTCCTTTTTTTTGGGTCCAAAGGCAAGCCTTATGCTCGGAAAGAGTAGGACAAACAGGAATAATCCTAGACACAGCCACACCAGCAGCATCAAAGACCAGAAAGTCCAGCACAAAATTAGGGGAGTCAAACACATGGAAACCCAAGGCAAGCTCCAAACTAAGATGGACAAGAAAGTCAACAACTTGATTTTGTTCTTTGCAAATGTGATATTTTAGTTGTGGAGAAAGTGAGTTGCGCAAAAATAGAACTTAGTATTGGTTCAATAAACTTAAAAAGTTAAGTGACTCATGTTAGTGTGAGTCAATTAAGTAATCAATATGATTGTGCAATTAGTGGTAGAGTGATTATAACAAGGCTTATTATTGAATTTGCCTCCTGAACTATACTCTGTTTTTCACTTTGCCTTATGAAAGTTAAATCCTCCCACTTTGCCCCCTGAATTGGATCACAAGGGTAAATCCTCCCACTTTGCCCCCTCCCCCCAAGCTCAACTTCATTCATTTGTCTAGTTTTTATCTCAATTTTGGTCTGACTTTTGACTCATCAAACCTCCACCAAATTCAACAATCTTTACTCATTTTGAAGTTATGAATCTCCTCTTTATCACCATATAAAAATCACTCAAGACGAAGCTCTAAAACTCCAAATAATAAATGAAGTTGAGGCTGTAAATAAAAGTATAAAGTTCGGAAGGCAAAGTGGGTGGATTTAACTTTTAGAGGGCAAAGTGAAGAAAAAAAAGTATGTTTCAAGGGGCAAATTCAATAATAAGCCTTATAACAATTGCTTATAAGAATTAATATGATTATAAATTTGTTATTAGTGGTTGGTATAGAGTTGACTTTGTATAGTTACCATACTTGTAGCATTCTATATACTATTTAGGCTTATTATTAAATTTGCCCCTTGAAACATACTCTCTTTTTTACTTTGCCCCCTAAAAGTTAAATTCTCCCACTTTACCCCCAAACTTTACACTCTCATCTACACCCTCAACTTCATCTATATTTAGAGTTCTAAAGTTCTGTTTTGAGTAATTTTTTTATAGTTGTAAAAAAGTGATTCATAGCTTCAAAATGAGTATAAGATTGCTAATTTTGGTGGAGGTTTGATTCCAAAGTTGAGACAAAAACTGGACAAATAAATGAAATTGAGTTTGGGAGGGAAAAATAAGAGTATTTACCCTTTTTATCCAAAGTTCGAAAGGCAAAGAGAAAGGATTTAACTTTTATGGGGCAAAGTGAAAAAAGGAGTATGTTTTAGGGGGCAAATTCAATAATAAGTCTACTATTTATATACCTCCTTAATGGAGCAGAGTAAACATCAAAAAATTCCCTCCAAACATTTTTAACATGATGTATATCAGAGCCGACTTTGATCTCCTCTTTATTCTCATAGGAATCAAAGCGTGTTCATATGTTTGGAGATTGTTCTTAATCACTAATATAGATTTGGTTAAACAATTTTTCCATAAAATCGTGGTCTTTGAGGATTTCGATCTCTATATTGTTCCGTTGCATTAGAAGTGAAGAGTCTATTGCTTCATCTTCACGAATAGTCTCTGTCACTGCATCAAATCATTGGTCTTGCTATTATGTGCAGCAAAAGAGAAATTTTTATTTTTAATAAGGCTATTTATTAATTTTGCCCCTTGAAGCATACTTTTTTTTTTTTACTTTGCCCCTTAAAAGTTAAATTCTCCTACTTTGTCCCCCGAACTTTGTATTACAAGGGTAAATCCTTCCACTTTGCCCCCCAAACTCAACTTCATCCATTTGTTCAATTTTTTATCTCAACTTTGGCTTGACTTTTAACTCATCAAAACTCCACCAAAATCGACAATCTTATACTCATTTTGAAGCTATGAATCTCCTCTTTACAACCATATAAAAATCACTCAAAATGGAGGTCTAGAACTCAAGATAATAGATAGAGTTGAGGGTGTAAATGAGAGTGTAAAGTTTTAGGAATAAAGTGGGAGGATTTAAGTTTCAAAGAGCAAAGTAAAATAAGAAATATGTTTCAAGGGGCAAAAATAATAAATAGCCTTTTAATAAAGAAAATAGGATTTTTCATAAAAGAGAAAACCCATAAGCAAGATAAATAAATAAAAAAGGGTCTTATCATTAATGATAAGTGACACATCACTAATACGTATATATTATAGGTTAATTACAATTATATACCTTAACTATACTCTACTTTTCAACTTGGTATCTCAACTTTGAAAAGTTGCGTTAGAGTATCTCAATTATGAAATTTCATCAATTAAGTATCTCCGTTAGTTTTACCATTAAAATATGAGTATATTACAATTAGGTACCTCAACTTTATATAGTTTTTTAAGTCAATACCTCAACTTTACTTAGTTTTTTAATTCAATACCTCAACTTTTTTTTTTTTTTCTAACAAACTTTGAAAATTATTTTAAAATAGCTTTGGGCTCAAAAAAATATACGGAAAATTTCTATGAACTCATTATGACTAGTACTAATATAATAT
>QANT01004490.1:0-23408 GCA_003254885.1 Purshia tridentata | reverse complement strand
TTAGATCTTCTACTTAGCTGAACAATATTATTAGAGCTATGAGAATTTTTTCTTAAATAAGAAAAAAATTTAGATGTAATCGTAACACCATCTCTGTGTTACTAATTCATATGTTATAATATAAATTGATAAAAGATTTATATTTTTAAGATATAATAATAATAAATATACAAATACTATAATTTAGGTAGATTAATAAGTACACTCAAACTAAAGAATTAATCATTAAAATCACTAGATGATGTGGCAGCACAATAATATTATATATATATATTTGTTAGAAATAAATAGTAACCCCTGTTTCAAATTAAGGCGCACGTCCATTATTAAGTTAAATTTCTGTTACTTAAACAATACGGCATCAATGTGCGCGCAGGACCCTGCTGATTCAGCTCAAGTCTTTTACCAAAACCAAACTTCTATTTTTGAACATGGGACACGGTTTGAAACGTTCTCCGAATGAAAGAGAAGAAACAAACTTCTAATTGTATATGCTTTTAATCAATTAATACAAGCATTAGTTCCATGTGAAGAAAAGAATTCCTTTTCTTAAGCCACAATAAGCTACTTGTTTGTGGGTAAATCCACCCGTTTGATTTGACCAATAACAAATTGTCACGTGGTTAGCATACAAATCGAAATTCCAACCCCGGGTGATGTCTCGAGCCATCTATTGGGCCCCACGTTTTGTACTAGGCCCAATTGTCCACTTGACCCAATCACCCATTAGCTCATTTTCCACCTACATGAGGCACACTTGTTTATGACCCATTTGCAAGTTACTTGAGACCCAATTCCTACTTGGCTCAAAAGGCCTATTGGCTGCTTATATTACCCCTTTTATCCCAAGGGATAGGGGGAGGCTTTTTCCATTTTTCTTACTCAACTGGGGGCTGATTGGATTCACAAGGCAGTGCCCTCTCTCTCTCTCTCTCTCTCTCAAAAACAGAAAAGATAAAACATAAACTTAGGTAAACCACCTAAACTCTCTTGTGTTTTTAACTCTCTATTTCTCTATGTTTTCAGTCCATTTTTTACGTTGATGTACTGATTTTTTACATCAACACTACTTCTTTCCTTTTTATATTTGGGTTGCTTTGTTAAATTTTCCTGCATACTTTTATCTTTCTAAACTTATTAGAGAAACTCGTAAAATTATCTAAGAGTGTTTGTTATTAGAAAATTTTTCTTTAAATGAAAATTTGACTTGAATACTGAATTTCATACACTTTTAACTAAAACATTACGTAAGAGTTTATTTTTAGTTTAGATGCCAAGCAAATGAGGCATAATTCATTTAGGGTTACAAATCTAGTCAAGGGCAAAATTCTTTTTCAAGTGTAGTCTCATGACCATGACTGATTCAATCATATTAAAATTTATGAAGATTTAAAATTGATAATGGTTTAAAACTTAAAAATTAAGTCTTTAAAATCAAGAAACTACACTGTAAATTCTAAATATAATTTAAATATTAACAAAAAACAAAGAATTAAACTACGAGTGCGTGAGAATTACACTGTGACCTCTCTCACAATAACAATTAATTTATCAAACTTAAACCTCGATTTTTAAAACACAACAAAGACATTTAAACAGATTTTGGTTAAACCTAGGACTACCCTGAAAGTTTAAGGCACAGTTTGAGAGGTTTTCATAAGGGAACATGCTCCTAAAACTAATCAATATCAATTCCATCATAAAAATATGAAAACACAATTCCTTTGTACTATTTCCATGAAAATGAAAAGGACATTGCATTAGCACCAAAAGAAAGGGCATTGCACCTCTTGCATTCATTTGGAACTCAATTCACAGAACTTGAAAGCACCCACTTGCAAAGTCCACGTCCACCATGTGAGAGAGATGTGATAATCGATGATTATTGATCCCCAACATGTTGCATTAGCTTCGCTCCAAATTCCAAGAAAGATGAAAAGGCACCCCCACCCACCAGTTAGAAAGCTGTGGGGCCCGCCATCTAATTGCCCACCATATCTTACTGTCCTCCCTCTCCACCGTCCACGTCATCTTCTCACCTTCTGTCAACTTATCCTCTCTCCTCGTAAACCCAAAAGTAATTCTCTTCCACTCGCTGAGAGTGGTCAAAATGTTATACCCGCTACGTTCACACTGCCAGCTGCCCAACTACAACTTCAAAACGACACGTCGTAGTCTTAATACAGCGAGTAGCACATTGCGAAGCATGCGAACGTCGGTGGTGGCGGCCACAACTTGTTCAGGTCTGCTGAAAATAGTGATCACTAATAAAAAGCCACGTGGAGTTTCTGGTCTTCTTGTATCTATGTGCCACGAAGACTTTCTTGACAGTCCACTGCGGAAGAGGGGATAGCTAACCCAATAAGCTTTACATTTTTTTGCATTGACAAAGCAAATTTTAGAGGCCTTTATAAACCAGGAAGATGCTTCACGCAAACAAGTAGACAAAGGCAGAGAATATCTAGACAATTTGGAGATAGAGATATACAAAGTAGTCAGTTTTTAATTCAATCTTGAAGTTTTTGTTGTTGAAGCTAATTATAGCTAGCAATGGAGCGCTATGAGATACTGAAGGATATTGGGTCAGGAAACTTTGGGGTTGCAAAGCTTGTAAAAGACAAATGGAGTGGTGAGCTCTATGCTGTGAAGTTTATTGAGAGAGGGCTGAAGGTACTCCAATATCTTGAATTCATTTCCCATTTCATTGATACCAATTTTTGGTTTCTGGGTCATGAACTAGAGCTTCAATATTTCTTAATATAGGTGGGGTTTTAGTTGTTTGTTCATTTTGATCATCTGGGTTTTGGTTTTTAATTTTTCATGGAGTGATTTTATTTGAAGCCTTGTGTCTTTATAGATTGATGAGCATGTCCAGAGGGAGATTATGAACCACAGGTCCTTGAAGCATCCCAATATAATCAGATTTAAGGAGGTATATATTTTCCAACTTTGATATCACAACTTTATAAGTGCCATATTTTCATTATTATGAAATGGTATTCGAGAAAAAGGTCTTGTTAGTCATTACATTAGAGAATACATCATGCTTTTTTAGTTCCACGTCTTTTCAAGACCCTATATTTTTCTTCCATTATCTTTGCCTTCAAACAGGGCTAAAGTAAATTTTTGATGCTAATTATCAGCTTGGTTTACTATTCCTCTGCTGCTCTAGTTTCCAATATGTAATTTCTATGGGGTTTAGCATCTTTGAAAACAAATGGGATTTTTCTTATTTGTATATTAATTTGTGCAGGTCTTGTTAACACCAACCGATTTAGCCATTGTCATGGAATATGCAGCTGGAGGAGAACTTTTTGAAAGAATATGCAATGCTGGTAGATTCAGTGAGGACGAGGTAAATTAGAACAAATAGGTGACAATAGAAGGAAGCAGATTATTTCTTATATTAAATTGATTGCTATCGAATTGTTATAAAATATATATTCCAATTAGTACAAACTACAGAGTATAATTAGTTTCGTTTTTTTTTTATTCAGCTACATATCATTTGGAATATTAGTAGTTGTTTTGAGGTTTTTTTTTTTTTCTTTGATTTCCTGATTCTTTACATGGGTATCAGGGAAGGTATTTCTTTCAACAGCTGATTTCAGGAGTCAGTTATTGCCATTCAATGGTAAAAGCCAAATCCATCATCCAAATCATCATATGATTTTCTGGTTGTAATTACTTTAATTCTCGACCTCACATCCCTTGCTGATTTGATATTTTTTTGTTGCAGCAAATTTGTCACAGAGATCTTAAGCTGGAGAACACACTTCTAGACGGAAGCTCAGCACCACGTCTCAAAATTTGCGATTTTGGTTATTCCAAGGCAATGAACATCATGAACTAGCTAATTTATTATACATGTAGTATGGTTAATTTTAATTGCAATTACTTACTCTTCTGTTGCATCGATCTTATAGTCATCTGTGTTACATTCCCAACCTAAATCAACTGTTGGAACACCGGCATACATTGCACCAGAGGTCTTGTCAAGAAAAGAGTATGATGGGAAGGTAATTTTTGTTGCTTTTCTTGTTCTGTTTTTCGTCAACTTTTTTGTTGGGTCACCTAATATTCAATTTCACTAATTTTTGTCCTTGAGAATCTCAGATTGCGGATGTTTGGTCATGTGGGGTTACCTTATATGTGATGCTGGTTGGTGCTTATCCCTTTGAAGATCCAGAAGATCCAAGAAATTTCAGAAAAACACTTCAGGTTCATTATGGTTCACTAGTACCATTTTAGTTTGCCTATTGTTATATATGCCTCTTAATGTTGTGGCCTAACAAATATTCAATGTGCTAATGGCTTATGGCAGCGGATTCTCAGCGTCCAGTATTCAATTCCTGACTATGTACGCGTTTCCTTGGAATGTAGACATCTTCTTTCTCGAATTTTTGTTGCTAACCCCGAAAAGGTATATAAATCCAGTCATCCACATATGCGTGATGGATTATCAGTTAGTCGTTGATGTACACAAGTTCTATCAACTACTAACAACCATCCACCTGCAAATAAAAAGAAAAGAAATCACTTTTCCTTTTTCGAGTACTTTATACCCTTCATTTTGATTCGTTTCGTGCAGAGAATAACCATCCCAGAAATAAAGCAGCACGCATGGTTCTTAAAAAATCTACCAGTAGAATTCATGGACGAAGATAACCTGCAAAACGACAATGATCAAATTCATGGATCATCATTCCAAAGTGTCGAAGAAATATTGTCAATAATTCAAGAAGCTCGAAAAGCTGCAAACGGCACCAAAGTTGGAGGACATTTTCTGGGGAGTATGGATCTTGATGAGATAGATGATGCTGACATCGATGATATAGAGACAAGTGGTGATTTTGTGTGTGCATTATGAGTACGAGTGCAAGTTCATATCAGAAAGCTTTGCACTTTGCAGCTGCAGACCAAAATATTTTTCTAAAAAAGCAGTTGGTGATATTGGGGAATCAAACTATCTCTGCAAATGGCGGTGTCACTTTTCTTTGCTTGGAAGTTTTCTGTTTTGGTGACATGTGTCTAAAGTGGCATTTCCCTATAGGGGGTCTATGGCTGTTGCTTCTTAGCTTTGTAATATGCAATATTTCTCATAATGTTCAGCTTCTTTTTATAATCTTAGCTGTGTTAAGATAAACCTTTAGCATATATATATTGTTCGGAGTTCGGGTTAAGATTGTACTTATATTTCAAATTATTTCGGTTTTAAATTTCTAAAATCAAAACCCTCAACTCTGAACTCAAAAACGTCCGTTTTGGACAAAAACACAGTATCAGCTCAGCGCAAAACGCAAGTGGAGGATATTTCAGCACTGATTCTGCACTACTGCATAGTTGGAAATTCTGTTGGGCTGTGACATGAGCATATATAAATATGATATAATAAGTGATATTGATAAAGCATCAATATCACTATATCAACCTGATCCAAATGGCAAGAGTTCATTATCAGGACAATAATATAATATTGATAAAGACTTCAAAAAGATGCATATAATATCAACCTTTATGATGTTAACAACTTATCCAGCAAACGACAATTCTTAGTGGACAGCATCATATGTTCATATTATTTTGCTAGTCCAATGATCGAAGGTACATAATTAATTAATTGGCACCAACAATAATTTGCTGCATTCACTATCTGAGTTCGGATCATCGAAAATAAAAGGATGCAAGAGTTGTATTCTAAGTGGTTGTGAAATATCTTACATATAAAGCCAAAATTTGAATCGGCCCTCCCATTTAAAAACCTTTTGCAAAAATAAAAAATAAAAAAATGCACTAAACAGGTGCTTTAATATTCAAGAATTCAAAATGAGTAATGCTAGTTGTAAAAACTTGTATACGATATCTCTAATAAGTGAAGAATCTATCAATATAAATAGGTCTCACCTTTGTTAGAGGGGTATTATATAAAGTTAGGGTTGAGTTTTTATACTGAAATATAAAAAATTATTGATTTTGAACCGATTTCTTACCAATCGGTACGGTTGATTACATGCCCATATCAGTGTTGATGGTGATACCGAACTAGACTGACTATATCAGCGTCGGATACGGGATGGAATATCATAAACCATTGGAATACTGACACCGACTTTCTTCTGCAATCTCGCCGACCTGATCTCCTTTACAAGCTTGACGGCCTCTCCATTGTAATCCCAACAACCTAGCAAATCTACCCATCTCTCCCCTACAAGCCACAAACCCAGTGCACTAGAACCCACCATCTATCCTATGCAAGCTCGCTGCCCTCTCCTTTACAAACCTAGCAACCCAGCAAACCCATCCATCTCTCCTTTACAAACTAGTAGACCCACCATTTCTCCTTTGCATTCTCTCCCTCTTTCTATCCTTCTTTATCTCTAAAACTAAGCTCCACTGACCAATATCGATTGACACTCAAACAGTCAGAAACCGAACTTGTTGGTGACAGTGATGGTGGCGGTGTCGAGATTGGCCATTCCTCTTGTGGTGGTTCGGAATTCAGTATGAGCTTTTTGGTACAGTAACCGTATCGAAACCACCCTTACATAAGGTGGAACTAAAATGTAGTGCACCTAACAATATTAATTCAAAATTTAAGGTTAGATGTGAGTTGAGTACTTTGTTTCTCCTTTTTGCTTTCAAATTTTTGATATAAGAGAAATTCAAAATAAGATTTAATCAAATCTTACAATATTACATGTAGTATATATAAGTTTAGAAAACCTATAGGACCTACCCCAGCTATTCATTTCACACCAATTTCAAGTTCTCTCTCTAGATTGAAACTCTTTTTCTAAAAAATTTCTTCTTATGCTTATATTTTTTCATTCGAGTATCAAATTGACAAGCTGTTTTTGCCTATACGTTCATGGTGTTGAGCCATTTGTTCTAAAGGTTTGAAAGCTAGGAAATTTTGAAGTTTCTAGAGGTCTTTTTTCAAGTGTTCTTGGTAATTTCTCAATCATTAATTGTTGTTGTGTTGCTGAATTTTGTCACAAGTAGTACAGCAATGTCAAACGGGCTCTAAAAGTGTTATCAAGTACGGTTGAAATAAGTAACGCAACCAACTATGTAATTGAGAAAATTTCATAAACACATGGCGGACAAACCCAGCCCAACACTCTCCCGCCCATCTGCTGACTCAGATCCATCAATCAAATGAGCCAATGACGTGGACTGTTTACAACCCATTAACTCATTTAAACCGTCTTTCACAGTAACACCCAAGAACCCTAACTCTTCCATATATAAATAGCTCTCAGCTTCAGCCGGGAAAAACCCTAGCCCTGTGAGTCGGAGAGAGCAAGCAGAGCATTTCTCTCATCTTGGCCACGGCAGCAGAGCAACCATGAAGGTTTGAATCGTTCTCACATTCTATCAAAAAACTTTAACTTAAATTTAGTGCATTTCAGTGAATTCACTGATCGGGTTTTCTGTTTGTTTAATTTGGTTGCAGTTTAACATCGCGAATCCCACCACTGGGTGCCAGAAGAAGCTCGAGATTGACGATGACGCCAAACTGTACGGAAACCCTTTCTCTAATTCTCCCCAATTGGCTTATGAGCATTTGCTTTGCAATAGGGTAGTTGATAGAATTGGATTGGTTTTATAAACATGAGGTCTTTTTTTTTCTCTGGGAAATAGGAAGAGAAACGAATTTGGGGTTATGAGTTTGAGTTGTGAGTTTGCCCATTATAGCAATCAATTTAGCTTAACTGGATTGAAATGATTTTCCTTTTCATTTATTTATCTCTGTTTTCTTTGTATGAACAATGCTGAATTGATGTTTTGTTTTACGGGTTCTTCGTTGTTAATTCAAATTTGGTTCTCATTATTATAATTCTATATAGCATCACTGCTCTGTCGCAAAACCTGGGCAAAATGAAAATTTTGTCTTTGTATATTGACTGGGATTTGGGAGTTGTTTTACAAGGAGTGTTTATGTACTTTGATGATGTCAAATCCACACACATGGATTATATAGATGTAGATGGTTTCACTTTTTTGCCTAGTTGCTGTATTGCATTTTCCAGTGATACAGGCACATAATGTATGTAGTTATTTACCTTTGCATGTATTTATTTATGCTTTTAAAATTGATTGCCAATTTTCGGTGAATATTTTTCTCTGGATGTTGTACTCATCGTAGTAGGCTAACAACAGATTTTTGTTTGAACAATTCTTGTATAATGTTGCTTAGGTTATGACTACTAATTTCTTTTATAAAAATATTAACATTGCAGCCGAGCATTTTGGGACAAGCGGATCTCTCAAGAAGTCAATGGTGATGCACTTGGCGAGGTATGCTTCCTTTCTCAATTTTTTCTTTGCCTTTTCCAACATTTCAAATTTTATTCATGTTAAACTAAAATACTTTGTTTTATTTTTATCTTTAACAGGAGTTCAGGGGCTATGTATTTAAAATTATGGGAGGCTGTGACAAGCAAGGTTTTCCTATGAAGCAAGGAGTGTTAACCCCAGGCCGAGTTCGCCTTTTGCTCCATAGAGGTATGTTTTAATCTACCATTTTGTGTGTGTATGGGCGTGCATGAAAGGGAGGGGAGGCCGAGGCAATTGATTGTGGGATTCTTTTGTTTCCAGTATAGTTCCTATTACTTGGACTTCTCTTGGTTTCAACTTTTGGGTAATGAAATTGATTGATTCTTATTGTCTGTTTAGGAACCCCGTGCTTCCGTGGATATGGAAGGAGAAATGGGGAGCGAAGGAGGAAGTCTGTTCGTGGATGCATTGTTAGTCCAGACCTCTCTGTATTGAACTTGGTTATTGTTAAGAAAGGAGATAATGACCTCCCTGGATTGACTGATGTTGAAAAGCCAAGAATGAGAGGTCCAAAGAGGGCCTCAAAGATCAGGAAGCTATTTAACCTCACCAAAGAAGACGATGTTAGGAAGTATGTCAACACATACCGCAGAACATTCACATCCAAAACCGGTAGGTTTTTATCACTCTTTTTATGTTTTCACTCGATTGAAAAATGAAAAAAATTCTGAAAGTTGGTCAATAGGTAGAGATAGTTTGCAATTTCAATATTATTAGTTGGTTTTGGGCCACTATTTGTAAATGATAAAATTCTGGTTGGCAGGCAAGAAGTGCAGCAAAGCTCCTAAAATTCAGAGACTGGTTACTCCTTTGACTTTACAGAGGAAGCGAGCAAGGATTGCTGAGAAGAAGAAGAGAGTTGTAAAAGCAAAGTCTGAGGCAGCAGAGTATCAAAAGCTCCTTGCTTCCCGGTTGAAGGAGCAGCGTGAGCGCCGTAGTGAGAGCTTAGCCAAGAAGAGGTCAAGACTTTCTGGTGCCACTAAGCCTTAGGGCTCTGACGTGCAATTTTGATGGTGAGCTGGTCGGCATTACATTCAGTAACTCTGAAAATGATGAAAAGAATATGGTTTTTTTGAGCCTTCAGGAGTTTAATATGGATGTCAAACATGGTACTGGTTATCATTTCAAATTTTGTTTGCATTTTACAATGTTGCGGATGATTTGGATACATTATTATTGTTCGAGGGTGATTGATGGTAAATTGGTAATACAATTGTTCTTTTGTCTTTGATCTCGCTGGGTTGATCTAAAATACTGTCGCCGCAAAATAAATTCTTTACTACTATCTTTTATATTGTAGCTAACTTAAAGGTTTTATGTTTTTTGATTAAAAATATAAATTAAATTCGCAACAAGAATAAAAAAAACAAAGCAAATTTTAGTTGCTATCTTGATATTTGATTAATTAACAACAAAGTAAATTTTTTTAATCTAATCTGTTGGAGCAAATCGCTTGAAGATGGACTTCAACTTATTTGTTCAGAATGATGAGAAAGACGCATAATGATCATTAATAATTACTTAATATGCGTATTAGCGACTCAGTTATGGTATTGCGTGCAACAAAGGGCAAATAAAGGGTTTCACATAACATCCACATTATTTCAGTCAATTACATCGAGAAAAAAAAAGCTGAGGATTTAGATCCCTCTTCAAGACTCCTTCAATGTGTTGAGAGGATTACAATTGACCACTCTACACTTCCTTCTCACCTCCCCAGGTTGCTTGACTTGCAAGTCACCCATCTTTATCATTCCCTCAATAAAAGCGTTGAAGAACTCTCCTTGGTGAATGCTAAACTGCTTCACAAACTCCCTAGTCTGGGGGAATGTGAAAAGTGTTTGATCCGAATTCAGAAACCCTCTCCCTGAAACCAAGTCCTTGAAGTACTGGTTATCAAACACCACAGTTGTAGCATCAAGTTCTACGGTGACGTTTTGGTCCACATCTAATGGGCAAAGCTTGTCTAGCTTTTCTCTGAACTTTGGTTCAATAGTAGGGTCTGGCCGACCAGTGCCGGACTGGTTATAGAGCCGAAACATGATGGAAAAGCATCGCGCTTTGCCAATGGAGTGCGACCCAGAAAGGGCAACGAGGTCTTTGACAGAAAGATTGAATTTGGCAAAGAGGTCAATAAGGAATGTTGCATTGGATCTTGGACTTGGCATCACCTTGTCTGAGGCTTCTTGGCTGGCTGTTAAGCTATCCAATCTTCCCAACTTCACTTGCCAATCAGGTCCTCCAGTCTGATTAATTAACACAAAATTATGTCATTATGTCTTCATGGACATACCACAAACAAAGATGTGCTATTATTGGACCATACCCAACTGGACTGAACTATACTTAATTGTATTAGATTAGCTGCATTGTAGTTTTGCAAGTGACGATCTAAATTATGCAACGTTTAATTTGTGCTAAAGAGCCTTTAAAACTCAGCATAAGTTCAATTTAACATAAAGATCAATTCATGCAGCTCAAGCAAGTCCAAGTTAATTATAAGTACTACTTTGATCTGAGTGATGATATAGATATGAGAGTTGAATACCAGTGCAACAGCATCTCTAGAAGCCATGATTATGATATCTGCACAAGAAACAACTCCAGGGCAGACCTTCTCCAAGGCTTCCTTGGCTTCATCAATAACTTCATAAGATCTCAGTGAATTTATGTTTGCAAGGGCCAGTTTCTCTCCAAGCATGGTTGGTGTGTCATCAAGTAACATAGAAGCATCACAACCCTGTAGGAAAAATAAGTAAATGCATTAACAAAGGGGCCTCTAACTAATTAATTATTTCAAGAAAGAAATTAAGGTGGGAAAAATATAATTTTTCTCTGTCTTTATAGTTTACTTACATTAACAAAGCAGTCATGGAATTGGAAGCGCATAACTGAGGCAAGACTCCGGGGATCTCTTATCAAAGCCTTCTTCATGACCTCTCGGACGATGAATTTGGCTTTCGGGCATGTTTCCGAGTAATAACAGGGCCGGAGATGCGCTGTGGCCCCGGTTATTATGTGGAGGAGGAAGAGTGAAAAGAGAGGAGACATTGAATTTTTGAGGAAGTTGTCACTAGTAAGCAAGTGCGTTATCAAATTCAAATTGGTTCAACTTGGAGTTATGTATGGGGCATTTTATACTTGTAAGTACCTAATGTGCATGTAGTAAAAAATGGATGTGAAATGGAAAAGTTAATGAATTCAAAACGGTTGGATGTACACTATAATTAGAGGTTGACTTTGAACATTTAATTTGATTCATTTTCAAAGATAAGGTGGAAATCCTTCTAGGCTTATATATTGAAATAAATTTGATAAGTCATTTAATGCCTGAATTGCATGAAGAAAGTGCTGGCCACCTCACTTCTACGTTAAATCTTGTAATGCAATGCCCCATATTTGTCTTTGTCTAGCCTTACTTTTATCTCTCGTTTATTTGTTTAATAATTAACACTCCAAAGTCCAACATACACTACAGAATTATTGATATATCTAAACTATAACAAACAACGAATTAAATTTCAAAATCTAAAAAAAAAAAAAAAGAAATTTCTTTGAAATTNAAAAAAAAAAAAAAAATTTCTTTGAAATTTTTAGGAAATTTTGAAATTTAATTCAATGTTGTCAACTAATATGCATGGAATGGCAAATTCATCTTAAAGGACTAGGTGAGGCAAATGCTATGAAAAGAATAAATTTGTTGGGCTAGATAGGCGTTGGCGTAAACCTAAAGGCAGGGCCCCACGCGAAGGCAAAGGTTCCTTTGAAAAGACCTCAGTTTAATAAAACCCTTTTTATGCTCTGTTTACCAAAAAAAAAAAATTCTTATTTCACATTTCAAAATTGTTTTTGCTGTTTAAGGCCAAATGAACAAAAAAAAAAGTAATAAATCATTCCTAAGGACAAAAAATTTGAAGTTCATAATTGGAAATCCACGTACTTAAATAAAAAATTAATCTATTTGCGTGTTTTTCTAGATTTGGTAAGATTTTTGTTTTGCAATTTATATTTTGGGTCGGATGAAGTTGAACTTATCTTTCTTTCTCATTTTGGTTTCTATTTAGAGCACCCAAAAAGTAAATGCTCATTAATTCTAAGCATATTTTCAAATCTTGATTTTCTTTTTGGGGGAGATAAACCTTGATTTCAATGAAAAGGTAGATGGATTAATATTTGTTTTTGTTAATGTTTAAGAAAGTATACCTATGTAACACTCTATTTCACTTTAAAATGTCGAATAAATATCTACTTATTCCTCAAAAAAAAGAAAAAAAAGAAAGAAGGAAGATATTTACGTAAATTTCTTGAATGAATATAAAGGGTAAGGCTATTTTGTGAATTTGCCTAATTATTAAACGTGTTGAAAGGGATTTTATGAATGCGTGCATTTTGAAAAACTATGTCATTCCTGGATTTCTTGATGAGTCATTATAATTAGAGGCTTCCATTAGATAGCTATTTCTCGCAATAAAGTCAATTTCAACGTGTTTTAATTTAGAGAAGATAACTTTATATAGCAGATGCCTTAACTTCATCACTTAGTCAATATTCCTAATCTTTGCATCGCCAATGGAATTATCAATTGTTTCTGCTTTTAAATTTGATGGTTTTGGTTTTGAATTTAGTTGTAGTTTTCTTTTTAACAACAAAAATATTTTATATGCATTTTTTTTTCCTGAAACTCCACAAGACTTTATATAGAGCCTCCTATCCTCAAGCCTCAGCTCCAATTCCAAGTATATAAATGGAAAATATGGAACATTAAATATTCCCTCTTTTTTTTTGGTAAATGTTCCCTCTATTATTGTGCATTTGCTTTTATTTATGTTCAATGGAGCCAGTCGGAAAAATGTTCATTAACTTCATCATTTGTCTGTCAATGAATGTGGTGGTCCATATTGAATGAATCGATGTTGTGCAAGTGTCCTAGTTGCAGGACCAGAGTACCAGATAAATAGAGGTACGTGCCCCTGCAGATCAATAGGGCTCATGACAAAAGTCCTACCAACCCTCTATTATACACAAGACTACAGGTTAATAATTTCAAAGGTCAGCATCGATTTGCATGTCTAACCTGCTTTGATATGGATAGATGCATGCATGGGTACAATTGAAGCAGTGCTGAATATGCAAACTACAAACTTTCTTCAACTTGATAGTGAACACTCATAAATTCATTCATGATACGGCAACATATATAGATATCACTTTAAAAATTCACTTTGTATGTAATTTAATGATCGAACGTACTCTTATATTTTTTAATTACAAGGGAGAGGAAATCTTCTATGTAACTATCCATATAGGTAGATTAAGTGGAGGCTCTACCTAAATAAATTGCACCAAGATTTTTTGAGATAAATATCCATCCATATTGCTCTTCCAAGTAGTTAATTAGTTGATCAGAATCGGAGCAACCTAATTAACTTGGAGGCCAAAAGACGTAGGCCCCCAACTCTCACTTGCGGCCCCCACTAAGAATATGAAGATAAGAGTAGGTTGTGCTAATTAATATGATAAATGATAAGTACTCGAATATAGGATTGGAGGTTTCCAATATCTTGTTAGAGAACTAGTGAAATGTAAAAAACTTAAGTTTTCAAGAAATGAGTTAATAATATATATCAAATTAAAAATTAATCTAAACCGTCAAGAACAAGTTAATTATCAATTTATACCCATCAATTCAAAATGATAACACCTAAGAAAGTATAAAAATATAGTATAAGAGCATGGTAAGTGAAGCATTATTAAATATTTAAGAAAGTATATAATTTGATTAATCATATTTTATTTATTAAATATAATTGCTATACACTTGTATATATACCGATTTAAACTAAAATTTAAAAGCTATATGGTATAATGGTACATATCAAAATGAGAAAAGCTATACTTGGTTGAAAGGAATTTCTTATCTTTGAACAAATGGGGCACACATATACGTTAGTGGTGCAACTCAATCTGATATATATATGCACGAAGATCCCCACTTAAAAGTCTGTGATGGTTGACTTATCCAATCCAAATGAACATGGTAATTAAGCATCCCAATAACAACACCAATAGTGGGACTGTGAGAATGGGACACATTCAAATAGTACTTTCGGTTTACTTACTTTTGACTTGTAGTACGTGCACTTTACCGGCCAAGAAAAAAAAAAGAGACTTGTAAGTTGTATTGAACTTTATTCGATTTAGGGTGGCGTAGTGGCCAAAAAAACAAAAAAAGAATAGGGCCGGTGTTCAACTCCCACAACAGATATTTGACCCAAAAGTGAAAGATTAGCCATCAATAATTTTTGCTATTTATATCATTTCTTATCTTACTATGGATGGACATGGAGAGACTGATCTTATCCAATTTTCAAAAAGATTATGATTATAATATTTTAATTGAATGAGATTAGATATGCAAGATTTCCTAGGCATTTTTAACCATATCAATTCTATATTATTTATGCCCATTGCATCACTTTTTAGTTCAGAAAAGATGTGCATAATCTCCTATGAAACTTTAATTTCTTCTTGAAAACTCTGTTCTACAGCGAGTTTCTAAGCTTATCCTTCTCGGAACTTTGAGCATTGAGGCAAAATTGTAGACTATAGTTGGCTGGGAGATGCACAATTTCTTGTTGAACTTTGAAAGCTCTAGAAATTCTGTCCCGTGCCTTTCGTTTTGGGATTTATAAGGCCTTCCACAGCGAGTCTACATTTTGAGAGCTATACCCATATATATATATAATCCTTTCCATAGTAAGACAAATTTTGAGAAATTATTTCGTATAACCGTTATATTGTCACGTATGATAACTAATATGTGTTATAATAATCAATAGATTGACATAGTTGAAATTAATTAATTAATTGACATAGTTGAAAGACATAGGTGAAATTATTAAGATATATATTAAAATATTTTGTTTTATATATTTTTGGATAAAAATCTTAAAAATAAAAAATAAAAACCGTAGGTGATGAATTTGTTTCGTTGCCTAAGGTTGAAGAGTCTTCGCTTAAAGTTTTGAGAGACAAAATTTGTTCGTCTCTCAAATGTTCTTTGTGCGTTTCGTCGTCTAAAATAACTTTGAGAAAAACACAAATTTCGTCCCTAAGGATGAATTTGAGTGATGAAATCATCATTTATAGTTGACCAAGCCCTTAGGCGATGAACGTCTTGTTCAAATTTCTTGGTCGCCCCAGAGCTTGGGAAGTCCTTGCTTTGAATGACATGTGAAAGTAGATTGGTTTTAGACCAAGAGAAAGCAACGACTCTATAGAGATGCTTTGAATTTTGAGGATGATATGTTTTGGTTAGGAAAGAAGTTACACTTCTCTGATAAAAATAATAATAATAATAATAATTAATATAACCCAAGGTTTGCTCATTATCCCATTTAACTCTTCTTGCATGTAAAAGTTTAATTTAAAATCCTTCAGTTTCAAGTTCCCAATTCTTTTCGCTCAGTATATTATATATTATCATTTTGTCAATTCTCCTAGCAATTATCTGGAATATTTTTGACAGCTATTATCTGAACTTTTTGACAGCTATTATCTTAATTGGATCGATTAGAAAACTATCCCGGCTTTTTGCATGGTCCAATGTTTTGGGAGAAAAAATCTCCTTGCTTTGAATTTGATTCTCTGATGTGTGCTTAATTGCAGTGCATTTTGATGTCGACCAAATTATTATCTTAATTAACACATATGACGTAGCCAAAATGCAGAACCAAGAGACACTTGACCTTTTTTTATTATTTAAAAAAGTTGTAAAGAGCCACTTAACTATAATAGTACTATAATAATAGTGCCTTTATTATTATTATTCTGATAAATAAATAATTTATTTATATCATCAGAATAATAGTAAAGCCACCGCAAACTTTTAATTCTTGCATTGAATAATTCATATATATCCTAATTGATTAAGTAATAATTGACTAAAGAAATAGTTTTTTTGTATAATTATTTATAGAGGGTGTTTTTCGATATACTTTAGAAATAATGAATTAAGACTAGTGGAGTGGAGCCATGGAAAGGTTTTCTAGGGGGACACTTGTGGTAAATATGATGATCGTAATGAGTGTTACTCTATTTGTATCGATATTGGTTGTGGAAGCTGATGATCATTATCCAATATTTCAGTATTTCTCTCCATATCCCTCCCACTCCCACATTCTCTCTTCACTTGCTTCTAACTTCTAATTCTAGTGAAGATATCAACATTGGAAGTTTTATTCATAAAACAATAGAAAGTGGCATTGAAATTCTCCACAGGGTGAAGGAAACAGTTGGGTTATTTTTTCACCCCAAAAATAAAGTTGGATTACGTATTGGTTATATATCACCAGATATTCCACACAAAGAAGAAGATTCATCATCTGTTGACAATCCTAATTCTGGTGAAGGAAATAGGAAGATATCAAATGACTCAAATCACGTAAATGTAACATATAGCTTCCACTTGATAGAGGGAGGGCATGAAAAACATCTCATGGAAGACTATGTTGTTGCAAAGACTAGGAAGATCGATGAATATGAGGTAGGGCTATTTGCCATATTTGATGGCTACAAGAGCAGTCTAATTCCTAAATACTTGCAGTCCCATCTGTTGAACAATATCATAACAGAGCCTGATTTCTGGAGAGAACCCGAGAATGCAATGAGGGGAGCATATCTTATAACCGATTCGAACATTTTGATGAAATTCAGCGGGTTACGTGGTTCAACTGCAGTTACGGCAATATTAATGAACGACTATGGACATTTGAAGCTTTTAGTAGCGAATGTTGGAGATGCTCGGGCTGTTACATGCTGCAACAATGGTGTGGCTAAACAACTATCTATTGATCATGTGCCCAAGTAGTTGAGAAAAGGGGCGGTTGTGTAAGCGGAGGGAGTGATCCACGTGTTGGGTTACATGTAAGTAGGCCGAATGATCCAAGGGCAGGTGCCACTAACTAGGGCATTTGGTATAAGGTTCTTAAAAGAATATATTAGTTGTGAACCTAATGTGGTGGTGGAGATGATAGATGATGAAAAAGAATTCCTTGTATTGGCAAGTCATCCACTATGGAATGTCGTGTCTACCCAACAAGCTGTAAATTTCATCAGACAAAAAAATGATGTTCGAGAAGCAGCAAAGTACCTTACTCATCAGGCACTTACTATGTTGAACTCCACCTATAATGATATTTCTTGTGTAGTTGTAAGATTTCAATAAATAATAAATAAGTGTAAGATATATTTCAATTATGTAGAAGGTATGATCGAGTCTGGCGATCGTGCAAATAAATGAATTTACAAGTTAATTGGTAGAGTTTGAGTAGTTTACAGGTAAAGATCGAAGTTGTTTGCCGGCCCACCCATTAATGCAATTTGCATCAAGATTAATAAATAGCCAATATATGGTAGAAAGGTATACTTGAACATGAAAACAACTATTCATTAATTAATGATATAACATCTTTTCAGTATGCATCAAGAATATATAATTCCATTATGAAGATTAACATGCGAAAGAAAAATGCATAAATATCATAAAGATTAACTTGAGACACCACAGTTCCCTATTATGCTTTGACTGCATTATAAAGTTAGGCTTTAATCATGGGTTTAGATCGGGTACCATTATTGATCAGTGCGTGATTAAAAAAGAGGCATTAATCAGTTAAATCTATTCATGTGATGTGTCGGCAAAGTATCATAATAAGGGTTTGAATGTTTGACAGAATTCCATGTCATTTGTTATGATCAAGAATATAGGATGACAGAAGAATTATACTATATTGTAAAAGAGGCTATATCATTTTTAGGCTTTTTTAATAGTCATTGTTGCACATTGAGTATAGTTCCAGTCCAATAGGAACTATATTGCAAAGCACGAAAAAAAAGGTTTGCGCTACGGTTCCATGCCAACCACACCGGTTTTTTGAGGGGTGGATCAGCCTATGATCATTGTATTTTTTACTATTGGCTTAAAGAAAAAACCCTCCAATTTTAAATTATAATATAGTGTGAGATCTCATATTTAGACTTATTTATGGAATTCCAAATTTAAACTCATTTGTGGGATTCCACATTTAGACTTATTTATATAATTGGGCGAATGAGGTTACTCTATGTAGTTTTTCGACAATCCGAACCGTCTATTTTTTAAGCCTTTATTAATAAATCATACTTGCAAAAATTAGCCAAATCATAAATCATTTGTCTATTTAACTTTGATCAGTAAATATTTATAGATGGTTTTACAAAAATATTTGGTTCATCTATTTGTTTTGATCAAAGTTAGATAAACAAATAATTTCCGATTTGACTAATTTTTTGCAATGATAATCTTTAAATAAAAACCTAAAAATAAACGATTCGGATCATGTATTATATAAAGTAGACCCCATGAGAGATCCCACAACAGAGGAGACCCATATATATATATATATATATAAATGGATGAGTTTGGAGGGAAAAAGTCTTGAATGGGAAAGTTTGACCACATGTATGGTATGACCACCTAGTACTACGTCTCCATGTGTTTTATTTCTTTAAAATACTATAAACTTTACGTAAAATAAAACCATATGCCATTGTATTATTGGGGTCATATTATACATTTGACACGACTGTCCCACTGAAGAATAGTTTGTTTAGAGATGGTGCAAATAAATGGATTTACAACTAGATTGTTAGATTTTGGGTATTTCACAAGGACTGGGTTGCCGACCCATTAATGCAATTTTCACTGATATAAATAATTAGCCAATATGTCGTGGAACGTTACTTGAAGATGATGACAACTTGACAAGTATTCATTAATGATAATAACTTTTTTCAGTATGCATGTCATTACAGCGATAAACATGTGAAAGAAATATGCATAAATATTAGAGGTTGAAACTTTAAGTGAACGAGAAGACAAGAATCTCAATGCCAAATGCAACGTGGCATCATACCTTTTTGCTCATAAGCCACCTATAAAATCTTTGAATTTTGAGGATGATATGTTTTGGTTTGAAGAGGGACCTAGTTTACTGATAAAGGTGTAATCTAATTTTCAGTTTAATATAGTTGCATAATGCATTGCACCTTGCTGTTCATAAAAAAATATACTCTTTTAGATGTTTTTGTATTGGGAATTACTTGACTATTCTTCACTTACAGAGTTCTTATCAAAAGTCGCGGTAAGATGTACATGAAATTTGCTGTCAATTTTACTATAATCTGAATTGGGTTAGGTGTTGTTTGGAAATGAAAACAAAAAATGTAGATATAGAAAGTTCTGTTTACTACTTCAGCCTAAAAGAAAGGTTCTGTTTACTATTCACAGAAGTACTTTTCTGTTTTTCTTATATTCCAACCGAATTCAGCCTAAAAGAAAGGTTCTGTTTACTATTCACATAAGTACTTTTCTGTTTTTCTTATATTCCAACCGAAACCATCGACATTATGATAAAGACAACTAATCAAACTCTTAATTACATTGATGTTATGTAATAATGTCTATTATTTCTAGTCTGCAATTCCTTCAAGAAGCCCACAATGTATTGACAGGACGACTATTAACCACCCTGCAATTCCTTCTCACCTCTCCAGGCTGCTCAAACTGCAAGTCACCCAACTTTATCATCCCCTCAACGAAGGCCTCAAAAAATTCTCTTTGGTCAATGCTAAACTGCTGAACAAACTTCCTAGTTTGTGGATGTGTGAAAAGTGTTTGATCCGAATTTAGAAACCCTCTCCCCGAAACCAAGTCCTTGAAGTACTGGTTATCAAACACTATAGGTGTAGCATCAAGGTCTCCGGTCACGTTTTGGTCTACGCTTAGTGGACAAAGCTTGTTTAGCTTTTCTCTAAACTTGGGTTCAATGGCGGGGTCTGGCCTGCCAGTGCCGGATTGGTTGTACAGCCGAAACATGATGGAAAAGCACCGGCCTTGGCCAATGGAGTGTGAACCAGAAAGGGCAACAAGGTCTTTGACAGAAAGATTGAATTTGGCAAAGAGGTCAATGAGGGTGCTTGCATTGGCTCTTGGACTTGGCATAATGTTGTCTGAGGCTTCTTGGCTAGCTGTTAAGCTATCCAATCTTCCTAACTTCACTTCCCAATCAGGTCCTCCAGTCTGATTAAACCCAAAATTATGTCAATGTAGACAAACCACAAAAGAAAAGAATTAAACTATTTCACAATTTCATGTGTATAGATCTTTTCTTTAGCATTATAAAGAATCAACATTGCACATACAATTTTTAGAAATTTTTAAATACATTAAGTTGTGTACTGGAAAGGAAAACATCTGTTATAACCCATTAACATCTTTTAAAAATTGACAGTAAACAAAAATAAAAATCTTTTGGCAATTTACTCTTCTTATCCTTTAATTAGAGATGGAATACTATCAATTATCACAAGCATCATAGTTTTCGATATGGTAAAAATCATTCAGGCACTATTATATAGGGTAGCTATATTCTACTGGAAATCCTATTTTGATGAATTTGGGTCAACACACTGCCTTCAGTAATTGAGTGTAAGCTCTTAAAGATGGGTCGATCCTATTTTCACATAGGGTATATGGGTCAAGTTACAAATTAAAGGGGTTAGATTTAACACTTTCTACTACTCTGTTTTGGGTGGTGATAATATATGATAAGAGAGTTGAATACCAGTGCAACAGCATCTCTAGAAGCCATGATTATGATATCTGCACAAGAAACAACTTCAGGGCAGAGCTTCTCCAAGGCTTCCTTGGCCTCATCAACAACTTCATAAGATCTCAGTGAATTTATGTTTGCAAGGGCCAGTTTCTCTCCAAGCATGGTTGGTGTGTCATCAAGTAACATAGAAGCATCACAACCCTACAGGACAAATAAGTAAATTCATTAACAAAGGGGCCTCTAACCAATTACTAAGTTTTTCAAGAAAGAAATTAAAGTGGGTGTATATATTATTTACTTACATTAACAAAGCAATCATGGAATTGGAAGCGCATAACTGAGGCAAGGCTTCGGGGCTCTCTAAACAAAGCCTTCTTCATGACATCCCGGACCACAGATTCGGCTCCCGGGCACGTTTTGGAGTAAATTCCAGGCCGGAGTTGCACCGCAGTGGCACCAATTATGATGTGGAGGAGGAAAATTGGAAGGAGAGGAGACATTGAATTTTTTTTGAGGCACTACTCTCTACTAAGCTGTGTGTATGAGTTGTTACAATTTGGAGTTTTGGACATACGGGCCTTTTTATGGCAGTTGGACGAGTGGTGGTGATGTGAATGTAAGGAGACTATAGTCGATGATGTGAAATTCAGAAATTGTTTCTTTTAAATTAAAATTAATTCCCTTCACTTTTTGGGTTTTTGGCCACGCCAGGAAGGTTGATGACTTCAAAACAGGGATTTGGTTTGCATGGGTGTCAAGAAATAACAGGGTTTTGTGTTGTGAAAACAGGAGGCAGCAGAAGCCAATTGGCTGAAAGAGTGAGTGATGCAGAGAGAGAGAGAGAGAGCCGCCTCAAGTATCAAGAAGAGGAGTCCACAGGCTGTTCGTTTTTGGGTTGCAGTGGTGGGTGGGGACTCGTGCCTGCGTCAACAATTACGACACCCACGATGCCCTCTCAGTTATTTTTGGCTTCTTTTTGTTTGCCCCTGCATATCAATCAATATCATCAACAATTCAACAGTCTGAGCTGAGCCCACCATTTGATTTTTTACTTTTTATGCAAAGTGTTCTACTTTTCCATTCAAAAATAGAAATTTATTTGTACCAAAATTTCAAAGATGGTCAAAAAGATTAAGCTGCTAAATCTTCGGGATTAGTGCACAAAAGGAAAATTACTTCTTTGTCTGTAGACTCTGTACACACTTTACATGTTTATATTTCTCATCACACGATGTTATACGTGAACCATGAAAGTTTTACACACGTATCACAATTTATGCTATTCTCAAAAAGAATAATTAAAATTTTGCTAGTTTTGTTAAGCAAAAGCAAAACCACCCATTTTGCAAATGGACTCAAATGAGTGAAAAACCAGCTGTTTAGCACTAGGGAAAACATAAACTAAAGAAGCATCAGCAAGTAAGCAGAAGTGGTCTTAGTTTTGTGCAGTTTGAAAGCACAATTGTAGTGGATATCCCAATAATATCAGTGTTTTCTGAAAGCAGAGTGAGGGCTTTGACTGGGAATTGTGTCCTACCTGGTCCGCAAGGAAGTGCAGTGCAGATCTGAAATGGGGTTAGGTAGGTCGGCAGACTGTATTGATGTGCCTCTGCTGGGTTCAGAGGATCTCAAATGGGGTTCAGAGTCCTCTTTCTTTAGGGATATCCTTTTTCTGTTTGTTTTTTGTTTTGGGGTTTTGAAACTTTCCTCTGTTTGGTTGTGTTGCTCTGTTTTCTTTGGGTAAAAACAATCAAAACAAATATTCTAACATTGCTTTTACCAAATCCCAACACAGGCCGATATGGTGGAATCATTCTAGGCCTATGGATTGAAGCAAAGCGCAAATATTTCATAGCCACCCCATTAATATCCACATTGCTTGAGGAAAGTGCAAGCCACCTCACTTTTATGTTGACTCTTGCAATAGAGAAATGTTACACTCAACAAAAGTTTCCTAAATTTTTGTATATCCATCTTTATGTATCAATGTCTTAATGTTATTATCTTTGAAAACCAAATTTATTTGTTATATTGGATACATTCTAAACCTTATTTCTAGCAAGTTGATTTATCACATTAGTGATAAAAATTTTGATCGGCATCCAATTTTCTCATTTTTTTAATTTGATTTTTCACTTGGTTGTGTTTTGACTATAGAATCACTATTATAGCTTAAAAATTAAAAACTATACAATAAATGAGTGTGAATCACTCTTGCAAATATAAAATTTTCAATTGTCGATTGAACCAGTTACGAAAAAAACTCCATATTAAATTGATTGATTTTTTTTGGCAAAATAAAATTGAAAGGTGGGGGGAAAACCATTGGGAAGGAATAATCCAAAACACCCGGATTGATTTTTTTTTTGGTTTTGAACAAGGAGTTAAATTTCGGTTTTGTGGAAATTTTCG
>QANT01004484.1:0-19940 GCA_003254885.1 Purshia tridentata | reverse complement strand
AAAATATTTGAATTAATATTTTGATAATGTATGGTGCTATGACTTGGCTGGGCCTGCTTATAGCCTGGCCCAACCTGAAAAATAAAATGAAGTTCAATTACAAATTACAATTTTTGTTTAGTAGAACTTTTGCTAAAAGCAGTTCTGCAAAGAAATACATACAAATTTTTATAAAAATCTTAAGTAGTTCATGCAAAAGCACTTGAAGTGTTTTTTGATGAAAGCACATGTCAGGTGCTTCTCAAAAAACCACTTCAAAGCGCTTTTATAACTCAAAAATACTTATATATATTTTTGTTAAACACTACCAAAAATGCTTTTATTAATCTGAAACCGTTTCTGACAATTTTAAAAGCACTGCCAAACAAGTCTTCAATAACTACAAAATCTCTCACCCAAGAATTTAAAGTAATAGTTTGCACTTTCCAATCAAAAGATAGGCATGCTTGTTTTTACCCCACTTTTTCTGTTGAACATCAGACAAGCATGCTTTGTTTCCACTCCCAAGTTTTCTCTTCCAACCTCTGCCATGCATGAAATGGAATCAAACCCAACCTTGAGGCCACCTATTTTGGGGATCCCATCTTGGGAACCATGACTTCTTTGAATTTGAACCCAATGCTGCCTTCCTCTTTGGTGAAAATAATAGCTTCAACAGAAAACCTCTTCTGCCTCGGCTCGGCGTTGGGGGACATTCTTGTTTTGATGCAGCAGACTTGTTAGGCAAGTAATTGGAGTCATCATCATCTTCATCCTCTGCTGGAAAGATCTCGTCGCGAGTTCGAATGGTGTTGAGCCTCAGATACTTCTGTTCAAGTGACTCTTTTGGTATGTTTCTTGCTAACAAGGGCGAAGCACCACCCCAGTTGTTTGCACCCAATGTTGATGATGGGTGTTGGGGTGTTCTAAATTCCAGCAAGTCTCTTTGCCTCATAATTGGTTCCCTCTTTCCCAAGCCTCCAAATGTTATGCTCTTTGTGTTGCTATCTTGGGCATCTTTTTATTATACATGCTGGAAGAAAATTCACAAAGCTCCATTGGTTTCTTCAAATATAATTGTAAACATCCAATTATATTAGTGATTTATAATATTAGCAGGCTAGTTTACCATAACAACCTCGTACACAATGCCGGCCTCCAATAAAAAATGGAGCGGTACCCATCACACAGTTAAACCCTTGGGTAGAACTTATCCATGAAAATCAGCTTACAAGAATAGGGTGCCCGTAAGGCAGAATGTTGATTCTGACTAGAAGTTGCAGAATCATCATACAAATAATATGACCATCAAGAATTTTGGTTAAATTCCTATAATAGGGCCTTAATCTTGGATGATTGTCTTTCAGGAGGTCCAAATTGTAATTTCTGCTTATCAGAAGGGTTGAGACTTGTTGGAGACAAAAGGGGATGATAACTTCAAGAACTTGGTGATGTAAACGTCCATTTCTGTAGACAAAACAGTGCAGATGCCAACGAAAAGGAAGCTACAAAGTTATTTCCTAGTTGGTTGGCCCTTGTTAAATTTTGTTTTTCTTTTTGTTTCCCCCTTCTTTTTTTCTTGGTTTTCTGTTGGAAGTTCTTGGTGAAGTTGAGTCTTTACAAGGGGGCAGAATAATATATGCACCTAAATTGCAAAATTTAGACATTTTCCCCAACCCAAAAAAAGAGTATTCTGCAGAAGTGTTCACAAGAAGTTTACAACAGCAAGAGAGAATCATTCCAGTTTTCTGCGCCAGAATATTTGAGGGAAAAGAGAGAACAACTAACAGGAAGAATAATTCTGATTCTTCATGGAACCCCATGTTTTATAACGTGTCACTACATCCTTGAAAGTACTGTACGAGAAAATCGTTACAGGTCAAGCAAGCACTTAAAACACTGAATTGACTAATACAATTCTTTTATGTCAAATATTATTGACACGATTTTTAATCACTAATTAGATTTGATAAAATCACATGACGGTGAAAATGATTGCTGATGTTGCTCGCTGCAGACCTTGTTATGTCTCATTTTTGCAGGCTCTTCTCCTCTTCCTCCAATCTTATAAGCACACAAGATGCTCAAAATCACTCAAGATGTAATTCTCATGCATGAAGTTCTGATATTCAGTTCATGCAAGTGCAAATCATATTCAATCATGTTAGCATCTAATACAAAGTATTAACAAAGTTCAGTTTTAACTAAGCATCTAGCCATCTACAAAAGAGATTGTTGTAGAAATATTGGCCATTGCTCTAGTTTCAGGAATATAGCAAGTGCATCCAAAATAACACATAAAAAGGGACATAATTGACATTTTAATTGCAAAAATATCGTTGTCTAATTAGGAATTTATTAAGAACATGATACTCTCAACATGGAGGCATTATCAAAACAGAATCCCTTCTTCCACATTCATAATTATGCATTTAGCGCATCATTGCTTTGATTATAAACAAGAAGAGGTAGCAGAAAAGATATGTTGCAGACTAACGAGCTATGGCACTAGTAGTATGTCCATACAGGAGATTCAAGCCACACCTTCTCATGGTTTTGGCACAGATCGGTTATACATTTCTCTACTTCATTACAGATGCATCCTTTAATCATGGGATGAATCCTCATGTCTTTGTAACCTATCGACATGTAGTAGGTGGCGTAGTGATGTTTCCATTTGCGTATTTTCTCGAAAGGTGAAGCTCAAAGGCCTACATGCATTTACTTTTAGCCTGCTATCGTGAGCTAAACAACTAGAACACTTTTTAAGAAAATAAATTAAAATAAACATTTCATTCCGTTTGTAAGTCTCATTATTGTGAAGATTACCGTTTGACTTTTATTTCTTATTTATATGCAGAAAAGCAAGGCCAAAGTTAACACTAGCATTGTTTGTGGAGATATTTTTACTTTCTATGCTAGGGTATATATATATTTTTTTCAAATTAACATGAAACTGAGATTAGGCTTTGAGATTATCTGAAGCAAGAAAATACTCATTTTCTCGTCTTGATGAAAAACAGGGTTAGCTTGACCCTTAATATGTATTTTACAAGCTTGAGATACACATCTTCAACCTTTGTCACATCAATAGCCAACACCATTCCATCCCTGACTTTTCTAATGGCAGTCATAGTCAGGTGAGGCATTAAAAGTTCATGAACACCTGGAAATAAGTATACATCTTTCTCTTGTTTTGACAAGCACTTTTCAATCCGCATTTCTTGTAGGCTGGAGGCTCTAGATATTAGGAATGCCAGTGGAATAGCTAAAATCTGTGGAACCTTAATATCTTTGGCTGGGGTCATGACCATGACTTTGTACAAAGGACCTGCTATGCAAAGCTCGCCTGGACCATCAATACACAGCATAACTAATTCTGTTCACAAAAACTGGACAAAAGGGACAATCCTTGTCATTGCAAGTTGTATATCATGGTCCATATGGTACATAATGCAGGTATTTACCACGATAATCTCATTGGATTTACTGCTTTATTGATCCACATATCCCTCAATAAGACTGTAAGAGACCGAGGCTAAAGAGTTGTGGTGACTGTAGAAGCAATACCAATAGGTGCAGACACAACAAACTATGCGTATATTATCAACTACAAAGTATGCGTGTAATAAAAGAGAGTTTCAATTACAGTAAATATTGTGCTGCCTGTAGGGGATCACATTGAAGAAATATCCTGCACAACTGTCACTAACCACATGGATAAATTGTATTGGGGCAGCACAATCGGCTGCTTTCACAGTAATCATAGAACACAGGCAGGCACCATGGAGCATTACATACAACAATGACTTCTGGTCTATCATATATGCAGTAAGTAAAATTACAATATTAGTAGAATTCTAATTTACTAATTATAGCTATTAATATTAAATTTTATGATCATAAACGACAGGGAATTGTATGCTCAGGTATAACAATCTTCATTCAACTGTGGTGCACAAAACAAAAAGGACCAGTTTTTGTGACCATGTTCGGTCCCCTTCAAACACTATTGGTGGCAGTTGTAGCATACTTCATTCTTGGCGAAAGACTGAACATTGGCAGGTAGAATCACTGTTTATGTCACACTTGCAACTTGCAAGCAACATGTACACACACAAACACCCCACCCTACACACACTCTGGTTAAGCTGATGTCTAAATTGATATTTGGCTCATTCAGAGTACTGGGAGCAGTCATTATCATCCTTGGTCTGTACTTGGTTTTATGGGGAAAAGATAGAGATCAAAATCATATCAAGTCTAAAGAACAAGACATAATGACTAGTATCGAGCAGAACAAACCCAAGATACAAATGGACCTTGAGAAAGAAGGCGCAATCGATGGTTGAAAAATATGCATCCTATGATTCAGAACAACGTATAGGAAAATAAAGCATTTAGCAAGTCAGCCAAGTTCCTGTTTTAGTATAGATTTATAGCTGGTATAATAATGTGATGAGTAAGATCCATAATGTAACATATTTTGCTTTAAAGTTCACAGGAAGAGTCATAAAACCTACAAATGTGGCTAATAACACATGACTATCGAAAACTTGCAAATTCAACCAGCTTGAAATCAAACATATTTAATGGTGCTTAGAAATTTTTTCATTCATTTAAAGAGAAACAAATAAAAAAACACAAATTGAAAGAATAAATAAATAGATATTTCTATAATCTTGTTTTTAAATAGCATTCTTTACAAAAAGGCCTTCATACTAACTACATGATTAGGCCACCCTGATGCACTTTACATGAACAATTAATTAATTAAACATTTCCAAGATGCCTGATGAAATGGGGAAATTGTACACCAGCCCTAATGCTGCTTCTTATGGTAACCTTCAAACAACCTCGCACTCTCTAGCTCACTTTGCTTCTTCAAGCCGTGCACGTACTGACTGGGGATTTGACATTTTATTAATGCTGCAAGAAGAGAGACGTGAGGAAATGAAACAATTGATCAAGTTTTTATCTTTTCAACGGAAGAAAATATACATTGCACTAGAAACACAATTTATAATTCTAACTATATACAAAACTCACTAGATATAAAGCAAATCTCCTCCAGATGCTAACTCTTTTTCAGAAATCCATTCCGGAACCAGTTCTAACAACAAGTAAAGCTGTTCTTCAACATCCCCTGTGAAAAGAATAAAAAAGGATTTAGGACCATCAGAAGCCTCCATAGAATAAGAAAAACCTGTCTTGTATATCGGCTTACTTCTGTCAACAATATCATGATTGCTTGAAACTAGCTTGTCTAGAAGCTCCTCTTTTGGGATAACAAAATGGTTCATTGAGTGAATTAAGAAATGGATCATATTGAAGAGTTTAGGCAGGCTGGCAATCATCTGTTGCCGCGTCTTTGCTTGTGAGATGGCTGAATTCCGCTCCGCTATTGCATTCCTCACCTTATCTTTAAGCTGCAAAAAGATATATGGATACTTCTCAAAACTACAGTTGATTATGTTCAACACAAGTATACATAAGAAAATATGGAATACGCAAACCTTCAAGATTGATACTGAGGTTGATTTCCAATTATGTAAAAGTTTCAAATATAAACTCTGTTCCCAAAAAATTTCATGACTAATTTGAGCACAACTAAATACATCCTAATGTTGAACCAGTCATACGAAGCTCCAACAGCTTTTATAGAAAACTAGTTATAGAAGACATGCTTATTAAGTATAAAGGAATGGAGAATTCATAAGAGACATACCAAAGGATCCCATGAGAGAATATTGAGATTGTCATTATCAGTTGATGCGCCATCCAGATCAAGTATTTCATCCTCAACCTTTATATTCCTCACAGTAGTGTCAAATTTCAATGACCTGGAGCATGGAGGATGCCTAACCAACTTGTTTGGTGAGCTAGTAGAACTATCATCTGGGCTCATATAACATCGGTTTGGCGGGTGCAATTCAGGTGTGTTGGCCATCAACCTGGCTGGAGTTGAGGCATGCTTTGCTGGAGTCGACTTAATGCTAGCAATTTTTCTGGGCAAACCATCATCATTTTCTATGGGGTCTATCACTTTGGCTGGAGTTGCAGGCACTTGACCATACAATGAAGCAGCAGCAGCAGTACTAGTTCCTCCAATGGAGCAAACTGCATTGAGGTTCAACTCCAGAACTGAAAGATTTGGATCTTGGACGGATAGCCTTGGTGGTTGTTCTTGTATGTTTTCTGATTCACTGTGTGTAACTTTCAGGGAAAAGAACCTTTGGAAAGACCGAGGCAGATGAGCTTGTATTTCTGGTTGCTGCATTTTAGGTGCTTCAAATGATGTCTTAATGGGGAATGATGGGTTGCAAATTATGTTTATATTTGAATCCAAATCCTCCTCTGATTGATTAGATGGCACTGGATGTATTTCATCTAGAATCTCATCACCCTGAAGGCAGGTTGTTGATGCTGCTGGTTGCTCAACTGTATGTACATCTGTCAATACCCCACCAGGAGATGACTTGATCCTATCTGAATCTGAATGCATATCTTGCTTCTTGTGATTGAATGGATGTGGCAGAGCTTCTTCTGGAATTTCATCATCCTGAAAGCATATTAATCATTGTTAGACTACATGCTATTCAAAAATTAGTTCAAGAAAAGGTTCTTAAATTGATTGAAAGAAAAGCTTGAAGTCCCAAGTATATTATCTAATTTTATTATTCGGAAAACTTGAAGCTTGCTTCCTAGCTACGACAACTTGAAAAATTATATATTGACCTCATATCCTAATCTTATTTATTAGACAGTGATTGCTAGGGAAAAATGGAAAACACGCATCCAACTGCAAGAATGATCTTTTACGCAAAAAAGAAAAATGAAACATTGAGCATAGAGTTCTTTCTGTTGCATCAATACACAGTACTTTTCATTCTAAACCGTGTCAGAAGATTTAATAACATAAAGTATTCTAGAAATGAGTTAATTATAGAAATGATCCACTTATTATTCACTAAGTTTCGTTTTGGTCCACAATTTTTTTTAAGTGCTATATTGATCTACGAATTGTCTGAAGTTTCCATTGTGGTTCAAATCGGGCAAAATCAGACAATTTTGCCCCTCATTTTTGTCCTAATGAGTTGACTTTGCCGGACAAAATTGTCCATTTTGAATCAAAATGGAACACATCAGATAAGTACTGAACCAATATAGAACTTAAAAAAATTTGTTAACCAAAACGAGACATAACGAATAATAAGTGGACCAATTTTGTAATTTCCTCTTTAGAAATTAAACCATAATAGTTGTGTTGTATCAGAATTGTGTATTGTATAGGGTACAGGGTGCAAACCTCAGGATGGGATCTCAAAAAATCTGCAAGCCGAGCACGAAAGGCCCTCCTCAAATGCATAATCCCACACCCTTCAGATTTCAACTTGCCATCATTCTCTACTGCATTAAAATTCATAGTAACATGAAGATCCGGTTTCATACAGCTGGTTCTCCCATCCTTAACAAGCACTTTCTTTATCTCAATTACCTCAGGTAAAATAAACTTTAGCTGAGCCAAGTGACTATAGGTAAACCTCCTAAAAATGAGATAAACAAATCAGTCGCTTTCTATTGCCTAATTTTATTTTTCAGCAACCAAACAACAAATTAAATTTTCTTTTTTTAAAAAAGAAAATACCTTTCCGTTAAACACTCGATTTGCCGGCAAAGATTGGTAAAACTTGGCTTGAAACTCCTCAACCTCAACAGCCGAATCGAACCAGTCAAGCCATCGAAAAACTCACCCAAAATTTCATACCTTCCAAAAAGCCACAAAAAGAATAAATCAAAATCCACCTAAACTTCAGGAACAAACAACATATACACAAACACCTGAAATTCACAAAACCTTACTTTAAAGGTAGCTTCTCGGAGGCACAGGCATGGGTCTTCTTCTGGTGACGGAGCTGTTGGGGCTTCTCAGGGGTTTTGGAGCTCAGTGGGTCGCCGTTGTCTACCACTTGGCGCTTTGGGGTTAAGGGTTTCTTGGATTTGAATGTAAGAGAGAGATCAGATGTGGGGGTTTTTTGGGCTTCTGAGGAACTCATTGTAGAGTAAAAGACACAGCTTTGGGATTTAGAGTCGATCAAAATTGTAAGATTTGACAGTCTCAGAAGGGAAGAAGAAGCAGCATTTGCTAATTGGGGGTTTCGATATTTATAACGTGGGCGCTTGCTTCCCGCCAAATAGATCCGTTGGCTCTCGCAATTTCCATTGGGTGGGCTAGTGGGCTAGTTGAAAGCTCAATGTCCATTGAGCCATCTGTAGGCCCAACCCAGAATTTGGCTCAAGAGAAAGAAGGCTTTTGACGCATAAGGATTTAACACTCAACAGGCTCCAGTAGTGTGACCCAACTTCACGTCTCCTTCCCAATTGAATTTCTTATTTCTCAAATTGAGAGAATTAAACAAGCAAACTCAGAGAGACAGAGAGAGAGAAAAACCCAAAAGCTCTCCCCCCCTTCTCTCTCATCGGTTGCTTCTCGGCTTAATTAATCAAATCCCTTATATTACAGAAACATTGCTTCAGCTTCCCGATTTTAACCTCAAGACCTCTCCTTGCCCTTGCCTTGTCTCTCACCGTCTCAATCCTCTGATATTTCCTGATAAAAACAAAAAACCAAAAAAGCTTTTACCTCGGTGTCCTTCTGCAAGCGTATCTTTTTCTCGGTACCAATAAATTTTATTGATTAAACTCTTCTTTGGCTGCTGCCTCGTGGGTCGGAGGTTAATTTTTGTTCCTTTCCTGCTTTTTCTGCTTATCCTGTTATTGTTTGTTCTGGGGTTTATTTATTCAGTCCAAAAGAAACAAGGGATATGTTGGTTGTGTGCAAATAATACTTCTTTTCTTCTTCTTATTGTTTTTTGTATCTGGCTTTTCGGTATAATTTGTTAAACTTGATATGTGCGGTGATGAATTGACTTGTTTTATAGAAAACTGGCTGCTTTCCGATATAGTTGGGCTTAGTAGCGTTAATGTAATGATTATATTGTCGTACTTATTCTGGCCTTCGGAAATGGTTATACTTTGTTGTACGAAAGTCAGAGAACTTTCTCGGAAAGTAACCAGCTGAAGTATGTTCCTTTAGGTTGGAGAAAAAACAAAATGGGTGCTGGGTTCCTAGGGATTTGTGTTACGTCCCAAATACTCTAATTGCATTGGAGGTTCTGTGAGCCGTGGTAAGAGTTGCACTGTATGGCGTTTATCTTAACTGGATAGTGATACGAGAACCTCCTCCTCTAAGTTTGGTTTGTTTGGCATATTTATTTACTTGTTAATTTCAGCTGGTTAGTTTAAGAATGCTAGAGACAATAAGTTTTTGGTTTCAATGATAATTAATTAGTGGTGATATCTGCGTGTGGTGCATAGTTGTGGTGGAGTTGTGTATTATGGCTGTTACCTCTCTTGTTTTCCTCCTCACATATACTAAACTTTGTTTACATGCCTATATAAGGGACTTACCTTATCCCTTTCATTCTTACAGAACCTTTCTTTGGTGGGTTGTGGAATGGACTGGCTGTATCTTCACACTGTTAGCCTTTGTGAATGATGTTCAGTTGGTTGAAGGGTGTGAATTCTCTTGGCATTTTTAAGTGGAAACGACACGGTGAATCATCTTTTACAGCATCATTGCTTAGGGATGTGCCTCCTGAGGTTGAATTATCTGAATATGGAAGGGCACCAAGTCCTGGCAGCGAGAGCCCTTCAGGGCTTCTTAATGGTGAAAGTTTAAATGTGGAACCAATTGCTGATTTGGACCTGTTCTTTGAAAGGCTCTACAGCTACTATTGCGAGAAAGGGCTTTGGTGTATCATCATAAAGTGGATAGTTGAGCTTATGAGCCTGGGTTTCACCATATGCTTCTCAGGATTCTTCTTATTATATGTTGATTGGGATGGTCTTCGTAGTGCAAAGTGTGGGATGGATGCAGTCGAATCTGGAATGAAGCCCTGTGATCTTGCTAAGGAAGCCCTTCATCATCACCCATTATCCCCTCTAACGCTCTCCAAAGCTATCATTGTTGGATATTTGGCTATATTTTCCATTTATTGGATCTTCTGTTTTTTGAGGTTTTTTGCTCAACTAAGGGATACTTTGAGAATTCGTCACTTCTTTTACAACAGGTATGCCTGAATAGTTTGCTCTTCGAAATTTTAATGCTTTGAAAGCAATACTTATGCTTATGTACATTTGATTTCTTGCAGTCTACATGTCACAGACAATGAAATTCAAACCATGCCATGGGCATCAATTCTTGAAAAGGTTGTTCAGCTACAAAGATCACAGCAGCTGTGTGTGGTCAAGGATCTTTCTGCTCATGATGTAGTTATGCGATTGATGCGCAAGGAGAACTATTTGATTGGAATGCTTAACAAGGGGGTGCTTGCTTTTCCAATCTCACAGTGGGTCCCAGGCGTTGGTCCAACTGTCAAATTTGGCTCAGATGGAAAGCGAGATCATCTAATACTGACAAAAACCCTCGAGTGGACATTAAATTGGTGCATACTGCAGAGCATGTTTGATCGGTATGGTGAATCTTAATAACAAAATCTTGCAATGCATATGTACTTTTGATTTATTATTGGAGACCTGATCTCATAAATAGGAGGAGATATGGGCAGTATATTAAGTATGTCCAACTCTACAATCTTCTAGAATATGTCGAAGACATCATTTCATTATTATTATTATTTTTAAAGTAATAGTGAATATTTACCCAAGATGCTCGGAGAAAATTTAAACATCTTTTTTTTTTTTTTTTTTTTTNTTTTTTTTTTTCAAATATAGTTAGAGGCTATATCAAGCCCTTGGGGTTAGCTCAAGTGGTGAGGGTGGGTAGGGTAATGGGCTAGGATTAGGATAGGTCCAGGGTTGGATTCCCCCCAATGTAAACAAAAAAGTTAGACGCTATAGGTCTTAATGTTGATGGTCCATGGCTGGAAGAAATAAGGATTGCATTGGCCCGAAAAGTCTCTTGGTACACTGTGTTGAATTCCAATCTACTTGGTGTACTTATAGATAATTGCACTTACTAGAGCAGATTGATTATCAAGATCTATGTTGCCTACACCAAAATTTTAGGGAGGAGGTTTTTTAATTTGAGTGATCATTCATTGACTTAAATTGTAGAGTGGCTTGGTTTATTCATGTATCTTCAATTTGTAATGTGTATTTACTTTGGAATGAACTGCATAATATTTCTTTCAAAAAGGATGCATGCTGGAGAATTTTAAGAGTCCTGTGTGTTTCCTGAGATCAATGGATTTTTTTGTGGTTGATGTGTACTCTTTCTGCAGAAATTTTTGTGTTAGAAGGGACTTTTTATCAAATCCAAGAACATTAAAGAAAAGTCTTATGGTAGTTGGGCTAGCAATGCTTCTGCTTTCTCCATTTCTTGTCATATTCATGCTGGTGTATCTCTTCCTGAGGCATGCAGAACAATTCTATAACCATCCAAGCACAGCCTCATCTCGAAGATGGTCAAATTTGTCAAAGTGGATTTTTAGGGAATTTAATGAGGTAGTATTATTCTTCTTTCTCTCGAGTTGATCATGATTTTTTTCCCTGACACAAACTAATGCAAGTTCATGTCTGGTACTTGTGCTTGAAGAGTTTGAGCTAGTGATTGAAACATGCATAACCTATGGAATTTTTTACATCAGATTTTTACATTTATAAACAATTTGCATGAGGATAGTTGGGACATTTCTGAATACATTATGGTTCTAGGCAGCAATTTTATTTCTCAAAATTCATCATGTATCTTCTAGTGCCTGAATTCTTAGCATGATTCAAACAATTTTTTTCTTGTTTGCCAACCTTAAATTGACTATTTCTGCTATTTTGTCTTTACAGAGCTGTCTAGCCTCATGCATAGTTAAACGTGGACACCTTCATTTGCATGCAAATTTCAGTGTGTAAAACATAGGCCTTTTTTTTTTCTTTCTGTTTAAAATTTGACAGGGAAAAATTAATGCTACCTGGAAGGCTGCAAGTTTTTGAGTCAGAACTATGGTTGCATTGAGATGGCTAATGTAAAATTTTGTTTGTCAAAAGTTGTCACTTAAGGTCCTATTAACATGTTGGTTTAGAAATGTGTACCTTGAGAGGTGGTGAATAATCTCATTAATGCTTCGTCATATATTGGAACTTGGTACATTGATTATTTCATATGAAACCATATGAAAAATTATGGCTATTCTGAATTTAATCATTTATCTTTGGAATGGTTAACATTTTGGGTTTACTTTACTGAAAGAAACTATGCATTTTTGCATCTTTCTAAATAGGAGTATTTGCCACTCTTCCTGGCTTGGTTTTTGTTTGCAATGTCTATAATTGTATGGTGTTTTGTATTTTTCTCTTTATTGATTAATTTTTCAACTGTTTTGACAATGTGGCAGGTGGACCATTTGTTCAAGCACAGAATCAATAGCAGTGTAGTACATGCTTCTGATTATTTGAAACAATTTCCTTCCCCTATTATATCTATTATAGCAAAGTTCATCTCTTTTGTTTCGGGTGGCTTTGCTGCTATTCTAATCATCATCGCATTTCTGGAGGAATCTCTGCTAGAGGGCCATGTAAGATATTCTTACTTGTACTACCTTAATGCCATTTAAGACTATATTTGTACATTATGATGCTAACTGCTAGCTGTTTTGTTGCAACATTGTTTTTGAATTATGCAGATATTTGGTCGCAACTTGCTCTGGTATGCTGCTGTTTTTGGGACTATAACAGCTATTAGCAGGGCTGCTGTTAGTGATGAACTTCTGGTCCTTGATCCAGAGGGGGCAATGTCTATGGTGGTCCAATATACACATTATATGCCGAAGACATGGCGTGGCAAAGAGAATACTGAGAGGGTTAGGATAGAGTTTGAAACTCTGTTTCAGGTAATCATGCAGCGTTCCATTTTCTTATGTTTTTAGTGAACTGGACCGATATGAGGGAAAATTCTGGATCTACCGCTATAGTGGTGTAGTGTAGCTTTTGTTAGTGATGTTCTGGAAGATAGGATGTATCTATTTCCAGTGTGTGATCCACAGATACTTATTAGGGTCCCATTTCTGCATCACCTATGTAGGGTGATACTAAGTGTTTTATTACTTCCCAATAAATATTTGGTTGTTCACAAATGCACAATTGTCTCCAGCTTTGAATATATATATATATTTGAATTTTAATTGTACCCAATTCTTGTTGGAAATCTTGCATAAATATCGATTACCCTTCAAGGTTTGTTTGCCCTTTTCAGAATTTGGTTGTATTATAGTTATTAAAGGAAACAAAATAACAATTTACCACATATTATGAGAAAATACAAATTAAGCTGCTGCTCATGCTATTTTGTTTTGTTTTTTTTTTTTCTCTGTTTCTTCAAACACAGTATACTGGAATGATGTTACTTGAGGAGATGGCCTCGATTTTCCTCACTCCATATTTACTTATATTTGTCGTCCCAAAGGTCAGTTTTTTTAATTAAATGGTAGTTCAAAGTATTCTTATGCCATCTGTATGCAGTTTCTTGTTCTAATGTACTTTATGTTTTGTTTTGCAGCGGGTGGATGACATTTTACAGTTCATCGCAGATTTCACAGTGAATGTTGAAGGTGTTGGTCATGTGTGTAGGTTGGTAATCCTCATCATCTTTTCTTTTATATTCTGGGACCATATTCTCTAAGCTTCTGTTGAAAGCCATTAGTGGCTGTGTTTGCTCTAACACTGATGAGATTATTTGACTGCCCTCTTAATATCTTGGCAGTTTTAGTGCCTTCGATTTTCAAAAACATGGCAATACCAAATATGGGTCACCTTACAATGCACCTCAGTCCCAGAGGAGTTCTCAGGGGAAAATGGAGAAATCATTCTTGAGGTATGACCACAACAGCATTATTCATAAGATGTTATAACATTGCTGTAAGCTGCCACTAACAGTAGTATTCAAAAATTCCAATATACTTTGAGGAACATAATTTCTTTTTCAGTCAGAGCAGAATAGTACTTGGGATTCTAATCAGGTTTCAACCTAATAATTTCCCACCACATCTAAATTCTTATGAGCTTTCCAATTTTTGCCGCAGCTTCCAGAGTAGCTATCCTTCATGGGACCCGAATGATAAAGGAAATCAGTTCCTTTTAAATCTTAGAAATTTCAGGGAGCAAAAGTTGCAGGGACAAGGAGCTGCACATGCATATTCTCCTCCAAGAATGCCACGAGGTAGCCCAAGTTGGAGAGGCTTTGGTGACAGGAACAACTATTTATCAAGGGAAAGGCCACATCATACCCCTGGAAATGGCTATCAGTTGGGGTCCCTATGGCTAATTGACGCAGAGCAAAAGAATCACCCATATATTCTTGATTGGTATTACACCTCTTGGCCAGACCATACAACTAGTTACACAAGGGACGTTCCAGAAGAACCATTCGAAGCTACTGAGCAACATTCGGTGGATTGGATGCCACCACCCAACTTGACGGATAATGAAGCAAGATTTGAAGATCTCTGGGGGCATCATTATGAGGATCGTTCACAGTCTAACCTCGGGGCTTCTACATCAGCCCCTTTCCCCCGAGATTGCGTGCTTCAGCACCATGATTCTGGTAATTTGGCGCACCCATCTGGCAGTCATTGGTGGGCTAGAACTGGCGCACATGGTACACAGCCCCAGGCAAGTTTTCTTGAGCCCCCAGATTTCATGCGCCCACCTCCGGATAATCATTATGAAAACTTATGGGATAGAAGCTCAGAGGAACAAGAACAACAATTGGATTGGAGGAACTATAACAAGTTATCCCGAACTACTTACGTGGATGACTTAGACTTAGAGACAGGAGAATTTAATCTTCATTTTGATGATGTATATAGTAGACCTCCTGACACTCCCAAAATAAACCCAGACCCCTCAAGCTTTGTGTGACAAATTTGTTTCCTCTAGCTTCTAAAAGAGGTACTTGCTTGAGTATTGGGTGGGTTTTCTCTACTGGAATGTGGTTGATGTTTTACAGTCATTAAGGAATCTCTGTATTCTTTGTTGTATATAAATTCAATCGATTCTTGATAGGCAATGGTTGACTTGTGAGGGTGACTACTGTCTGAGGCCAAATAACAACCAGAAGCCCTTCAAAATTGTACAACCAAAATATAAGTTAATTGATTATTATAAATGTCTTGTCTTGTTCAATATTTCTGGCTCAGCTAATTTTAAACGGGTTATTTTATTTTATATAGGAGAGAGGGGTGGATTAAAATTATTTTATTTCAATATTAATTGCATCATATCAGTATAACTTTTCTTAAACGACGACGTTTGGAGGACTTTTCCTTGTTCATCGTCCTCCCTCACGGGCTTTATTCACTGCCAAACAAAGAAGCAGAGTGACGAGGGTTTTTTCGCAAAGGGTTTAACAACAAAACCCAAACGACCGCTCACAGAATCACAAAACCTCTCATAGTTCTGACCATGAGAAAATCTTCGATCTCACTGTTCCCACATCTCATTCGGCAAAGACCCAAATCCTTTGCTCCCCTTCTTTACAGAAATTACATTTCTGACCGCGCCTCCACCTCCTCATCTTCTTCACCAGTGGTCTCACCGATCCGTCTCAGGCCCTGCACCAAAACCCATGGCTTATTTTTCAAAAGCAGCCAATTTCAAGCAAACCCATCTCGGAACATGGATACTCTTGTGGAAAGGCCACCTCAAATGTCCTCAAGGCAGAGAAAATCCAAGGAAAAGTCTGAGCTTGAAGAGGCTTTTGAGTCTGCAAAGACCTCTGAAGAAATGCTTTATGCTTTCAAGGACATGGAGTCAGCTTTTCATGAGAGAGAGCTTGGCTTGGCTGCTTTAAAAGTTGGCCTCAAACTTGACCAAGAAGGTGAGGAGCCTGAAAAGACTCTGTCTTTTGCGAGTAGAGCCTTGAAAGCTTTGGATATAAATGATAGTAATAAGCCTTCTTTGCCTGTTGCCATGGCTTTGCAATTAATGGGTTCTGCTAATTATAGTTTGAAAAGGTTTAATGATAGTTTGGGGTACCTTAATAGGGCTAATAGGACATTGAGTAGGTTAGAGGAAGAGGGTTTTGATGTTGGGGATCTTAGGCCAGTGCTTCATGCTGTGCAGCTTGAGTTGGCAAATGTAAAGACGGCAATGGGGAGGCGAGAGGAGGCTATTGGGAATCTTAGGAAGTGTCTGGAGATTAAGGAGATGACTTTGGAGAAAGATAGTAGGGAACTTGGCAAGGCGAACCGGGATTTGGCGGAGGCATACGTTGCTCTTTTGGACTTTAAGGAGGCATTAGGCTTCTGCATGAAGGCACTGGAGATTCATAAAAAACAGTTGGGGCAGAATTCAGTGGAGGTTGCACATGACAGGAGGCTTCTTGGGGTTATTTATACTGGGTTGGAGGAGCATGAGAAGGCCTTGGAGCAAAATGTGTTGTCACAAAAGGTTTTGAAGAATTGGGGTCTTAGTTCTGATTTGCTTCGTGCAGAGATTGATGCTGCTAATATGCAGATTGCACTGGGGAAGTATGATGAGGCTATTAATACTTTGAAGGGTGTTGTTCAGCAAACAGATAAGGACAGTGAGACTAGGGCACTGGTGTTTATCTCGATGGGGAAAGCATTATGTAATCAGGAAAAGTTTGCAGACTCAAAGAGATGTTTTGAGATTGCATGTGGAATACTTGACAAGAAAGAGACGGTCTCCCCGGTAGATGTTGCTGAGGCGTACTCAGAGATATCAATGCAATATGAGACTATGAATGAGTTTGAAACTGCAATTTCACTGTTAAAGAGAACATTGGCTATGCTTGAGAAGCTCCCACAAGAACAGCACTCCGAGGGAAGTGTTTCTGCTAGAATAGGGTGGTTACTTCTGTTGACTGGAAAGGTCTCACAGGCTATTCCTTACTTGGAGAGTGCAGCTGAGAGGTTGAAAGAGAGCTTTGGTCCCAAGCATTTCGGTGTGGGCTATATTTACAACAACTTGGGGGCAGCATATTTGGAACTCGACAGACCCCAGTCAGCTGCACAGATGTTTGCTGTTGCAAAGGACATCATGGATGTCTCACTTGGTCCGCATCATGCAGATTCAATTGAGTCATGTCAGAACCTTTCAAAAGCATATGGTGCCATGGGAAGGTATGAATGAGTTCTTGGTTTTTGCTTACATTGCCAGTATATGATGTTCTTATTGTTTTTCTATTAGTTTACATTAATTCATTAGTTATTAAAATTATGGTGCGTCTATGAATCTGCTAGATGGTTCTTGTTTGACTTGTAATTTATGCAGTGCAGGTTTTATTATATAATTTACTGAGTGACTGGTTCACTCTAAAAGTAATGCTCGCTTTGCTGTTTCCCATATTTCTCATCCGGGAAAGTGAACTTAAATTCAAGTCTAGCACTTCATTGTCAAAACATGCATAATCTTTTCATGTCTCTATGTATCTACTTATCAAGCAGCAATTAAGCGAGATGCTTAATGCATTTAGTAAAAGTGTTCAGTCTTATGTTGACTGCTAGGGACAAATATATGTATCTCACAATTAATCTTCTGACTGTTTCAGCTATGTTCTTGCAATCCAATTCCAGCAGCAAGTAGTGGATGCTTGGGAAAGCCATGGACCAAGTGCTCAAGAAGAACTCAGGGAAGCACACCGACTTCTTGAACAATTGAAGAAAAAAGCCCGTGGGACATTGTCAAATGATGAGCTCACTACAAAGGCCTTGCCCTTGCCCCAAACTCATGCATCTGCCAGGAGCTCACAAGCTGATTTCCTGTGAATTAGAAGGGATTGAACACGATTTAGAAGATGCTTAAATTAATTGATAATATAGCACAATGCAAGGACTGGGTAGCTTCATCCTTGTGTCGTGAGTGTCTGAGCTTCATATAAACAGCACAAAGTACAGTTATTCCTAGTTTGGCTATTTTCCTTCTTTTTTTTCGTTGGGTGGAGGGAGGGAATGGGGGATATCGGTCTTCTGAATGATAAGTTTTTGTGTACTAAAATATGAAATCTCATAATTCTGAATGATAAAAGCTTTCTTTTGATTGAGATGTATGCCATCTTTGACAGTGATGCAACAATATATCTCCATTTTTCTTTTGCTGAAAATTGATGATGTAAGTCAGCATTTGGAATAAAGCCTGTTCAGAAGCTTTAGTTAGAATTCTCTTGGTTCTTAATGCTTACCATGAAAGAATCTTACAAACCTTTGTGCTACACTTACGATTGTATGAAACCAATCTGCTCATGTATATTGCTTTGGATTAGTGGGTATAAAGCATGCCGGCGTGGGCTGCTTCTTAAAACTTTCAACCAAAGCCCACTTAAAGAGGAGAAACATTTGGAGCTCCTGGCCGAATTATTAGATGTGGTATTATTAGATGTTGGGTGATGTTGGTGGTAGTGTTGAATAGTATAAACTATATTAATTGTGCTTTTGGATGGTGAACCGTGCTGGTTTTTTTTTTCCATTTTTATTTGATAATAAACTATGCTGGTTATATTCTTGGATGCTGAACTATTGTTTAATTATGCTTGGACCTCCATTTTAAGTAGCAGACTTAATTTAATTTTTAAACTAATTTAATCTGAGGTTTATTATTACGTGCTTTTTTAATAGAATTTTCTTGGTTTGGTGATTTTGTACCATATTAATTTTCTTAAAAATATATATAATATCATGTTAGTACAGATTGCTGATTGGACTGAAGGCTCATTATTATTGAAAGAAGACATTGTCAACTTACATGTCATTCCAATTAAAAAAAACTTTTGAAAGAAGCCTCTCATTGCATTATAAGTTTATAACCAAAGTTGCATGTAATAGTTCTTGGTCAAATATAGCTTTCTTCTTCTCCTTTATATCACACAACGTGTGCAACACTGCAAATTACAAGTCTACAACTATATATTATATATATATATATATATTTTGTCAATATTTTATATATACATAGGTAGGAGATTATCTGTTCTTGCAGGAACATATAATTCGATATAATTTCCTTTTATATCAAAGAAAGAGAAATAATTGTTTTACTGGGTGCCTTTGCCAGTTTGTCCCAACTCCCAAGTTCCCAACCCAACACTATTTTCTTTTTCTTTTTCCCTGAAAATTATTATTATAATTCTTTCTTCTTTTGGGCGATTGATTACCCATGTGACCATGTCCTTATCTGCAACAATTCAGTTTTTATTTTGGTAGCTGGTTTAGCTTTACCTAAATTAACTAACTTACATCAACGTAAATAATGGATTGAAATTATAGAGAAAATAGAGGATACAAGACACAAGGAATTTTAGATGGTTCACCCAATTTGGGCTACATCTACCGTCCTTTTTTTATTTCTCTGTAGAGGTTACATGTATATAAATTGTATCAGGACAGAGAAAAAGGGATAAATGTATATATAAAAACTGGGGCGGACGAAACCAGCCCCCAGCTAAGTAAGAAAATGGCCTCCCTTTCATCACTTGGGATGAAGGGATTAATATAGAAGATATTGGGCCCTTTGGGCCAAGTAGGCATTGGGCCTCAAGTTTCTTGCAAATGGGCTGTAGGAAAATGGGCCTCACATGTGTGGTAAATGAGTTATTGGGCCAATATAGGTAATTAGGCTGTATAATAATGCGGAGCCCGACAGATGACCCGAGATATTATTTGGTGGTCGAGTCAAGATTTCGATTTCTGTGCTAACCACATGGCAATTTCTTATTAGTTGGATCAGATTGGTAAATTTATGTACAAACATATACATTTTATTTGTATTTTTTAACGACTTTTTATAAAACAGATTATTTGTTATGAGTTTGATACTAGGGGTGCAATTTGGATTGGATCAATCCGAACTCGCACAAACCTTACCAGAAACCCAACCTAGACTTGAATTTACCAAAACAATTTTCGAGTTGGGCTAGGTTGAGACTCTAT
>QANT01004479.1:0-121022 GCA_003254885.1 Purshia tridentata | reverse complement strand
AAATTTTCAATTACCAAAATGTTATTATTGGTAAGATCTTAATTATAAAATATTATTTGAGATTGGGATTTGTTATATATGATATATTTAATTTAGTTATAAAGTTAAATAAATTGTTATAGAAATTCAAATTCGGGCTATTTTTCGGGCTTTGGGCCGGGCTTTGAGCGGGCCTAAGCGGGCCGGGCTTCAGGCGGGCTTTGGGCGGGCCAAAGCGGGCCGGGCTTCGGGCGGGCCTAAGCGGGCCGGGCTTCGGGCGGGCTTCGGGCTTCANAAGGAGGGAACATGATTAAATCAACCCATAAGAAAGAAATCAAACAAAACAAACAAGAACCTTTATGTTACTCCTACTCACTACACATTATTTTGAATTATATTTAAAAGCCATAAAGTGCAGAACTCCAAACACCTACCAATTTACATGCCTGATTTTCTCTAAGTCTCATTTAACAATTCACTCGCAGAAATAAACCAAACTTTAGGCCTAAAAAGCATATTCAAATGGCATACCAAACTCGATCCCCTCGCAAACTGCAATTAAAATCGGAATGGATAAAAGATTGGACAATCTCTGCAATATTCAAAACCAAAGCATGCAACTGTTTGATTTCTTCCCATCCTAACATAAAAGTTCTTGTTTCTTTTGATAACTTGATAGGTGAATAGAGTTTAAGATTTGGGAATTTTTATTTATACCCAACAACCTTCTTTTGTTATCCAATTTCTTAATTTATCCAACACCCACCTTTTTCAAATAAATTTTTTCTTATTTTACCCAACCCAAATTACCACATTATCCTTATTAATAGATACTCAACCTATTATTTTAATTTTCTCTCCTTACCCACAATTTTACACACATACCCAACAATAATAAATTTCTCTCCCAAACCAACCATTTACACTACATCCATACCCAATAGGCCAACACCATACTCAATAGCTGCCATATTCCCCTCACCACCATCGAATAGAACACCCAATCTTAGTCCTTAAACTTTTTATTTGTTATTATGGGCAAATTAAATGTATTTTATGATGGGTTTGTTGTTTTTATATGAATTTTATCCATTAGTTTAAGTTTTTGGTGGATTTTTGAGTTGGATTCATTTATGCTGTCGGAGGCCATATTCGGCTTTGCTCTGCCGAGTTCGTCACAAATATTCAGTTGGCATCAATAAGACATTTCTCATTTGTTCGGCTAGCTACAACTGAAACTTGTAGTAGTGTTCGGTTCTGGTTTGCTGGACATGTCACGAACCAGAAATTCTTAAAACGTCTAAAACATAGAAAAAATGCAGAAAAGTTACACAAAATGCACGCATACAACCTAACATCAATACAAGGGTTTAGTTTAATGTTTGATAATGTGAGTGTGAAAGAGGGTGAGTGAGAGTGAGGATGGTTAGGTTAGGGTTGGTAAAAGAGTTGGGTTGGTAAAAGAGTTGGGTATTAGATATTGGGTATGGAAAGAAAATTTGATTTTTTAAAAGTTATAATTTATCATTGTTGGTAATTTTACTAACGGATAAAATGGTCCATTCAAGTTTAAAATATATGTTGAGTATCAAAAGAAAATTGTTGGATATGGGTATGACTAAAATTTCCCTTAAGATTTATGGAAGAAAGAAAATATAAAGGAAGAAATAGGGTGGAAATAGTTTTTATTAGTAAGGATATTTTACTGACATTAGGGGTGAAAAAAATGGATTATTAATTCTTAAAATTTAAACGAGAGTAAAATTATACAGTGGGCAGACAAATAGGATATAGAGGTTCAAATATTAGTGCTATTCTTAAATTGTTAGTATGATCAATTAGTATGATTTTAATATTATTTTTTAAATATGTTTTTGTTACATTGAATTTTTTTGGGAAGGCCGGGGTGGCAAATTTCTGTTGTTTGCTAGCTAGGTAATTGAAACTCTATCAACATTAATTTCATTTTGTTTCATTTCCTATCTAATTTTTTGGTCAAATTTGAAAATATTGAGATTTTCTTTTTGTGCCATTAATTAAATTACCACCACATATTGTGATTATAACAGAACAAAAACATTGACTCTGATTGACTCTGTTTTCAAGGTTGAATCCAAGAATTCTTGGACAGCTTCAGCAGACATGCTTCCGTACCACTAAATTTATTTAGTCTGTGTACCCACAATTCTAAGTATAAAAAAAGGTGTGCTTATTCTGCAATTTAAAATACTATTCATCAACCACATCCCATCTTGGTCTTGAAAGAGCAACACGCATCCAGAAAACTACATAGTAGATCATAGCAATACCAAATTAATCTTCAGCAAAATTTGGAGAGCTAAACAAACTAGGATCTTCCCTTTTTAGTAAAAGGGCTAAAGTTCTCACATTCCTCAAGAGATAACATAAAATGGGAATACACGTCTCTTTGAATCTGAAAAATGACAACTAAAAACACAAAATGAACAGATCATGACGATACTTTATCCCCAATATCTCACTTCCTACCAGGGGTCTTAACCGCCTGCCTATTCCTCTTCTTCGCACCAGACTTCACAACCTTGAGACTCCTGTGAACAGCACTGAGCCTGGCAAGGGCTGCTTTCTTCAAATCAGGTCTATAAAAATTGTCAGACACCTGGAACCATTGACAAATAACAATTCAGTAAGTGCTGATATCAAAGCAAAGGGAAAGTTATTGGAACAGTGTGATATGAATAAACATCTCAATAAAACTGAAAAAGAAAAAAAAATGCACTGCATTTTAGCTAAAGAGTGCTCAGAAGCCAAGCGTAACAAGTGAATTTCATAGAAGAACCCACTAAAAGTGGGATTTTCTTACATGTTAGCTGCTCATCACAGCTAATAAGTGACATAGTAATTGATATTGCAACAGTGAGATAATCATAACCACTAGGAAAAAAAAAACCAAAAAGCACAATTTATTTTAGCTAAAAAGTGCTCAGAAGCCAAGCGTAACAAATGAATTTCATAGAAGATCCCACACAAAGTGGAATTTTCTTACATGTTAGCTGCTCATCACAGCTAATAAGCGACATAGTAGTTGATATAGCAACAGTGCGATAATCATAACCACTGAAAACAAAAAAAACAAAAACAAAAAGCACAATGTATTTTAGCTAAAAAGTGCTCAGAAGCCAAGCGTAACAAGTGAATTTCACTGAAGATCCCACACAAAGTGGAATTTTCTTACATGTTAGCTGCTCATCACAGCTACAAAGAGGTTAATTAAGATATTACACCAGTGTGATGGGCAAAATCATTTGAATAAAACAAGAAAAAAAACCACAATGTATTTTTGGATAAAAGAGTGCTCAGAAGCCAAGCGTAACAAGTGAATTTCACTGAAGATCCCACACAAAGTGGGATTTTCTTACATGTTAGCTGCTCATCACAGCTAATAGATAACATGGTAGTTGAATAGAAATTAACAAATGACAACTTTTGTTAAAGCAACCTATTCATAATTCATGGAATATGAAGAGCAAGCAGACCCTTTTAACATTAGAACACCTGTACTGTATAGCTCTTAAGCGGGTACTCCTAAGAACATCCAAATGTCAAGTAGCCATTAAATGACATATTGTTGTTAATCCATTTCAAATTCTAGTTGTTTCCCAAATGACGTATTGCCTAATTAGTTTCTCAAACAGATTCAATTAACATTAGAACACCTGTACTGTATAGCTCTTAAGTGGGTACTCCTAAGAACATCCAAATGTCAAGTAGCCATTAAATGACATATTGTTGTTAATCCATTTCATAATTCTAGTTGATTTCTTACCATTTGGTTGACAACTTGAATGGCTTCACCAAGATTGGAGGCTTGGAAGCCAGTAGAGAGCAAGGAGCTGAGGAGGCGAGGGTAGTCTAATCCTTGATTGAAATTGTACCCTTCAATTTTCATGCATTTGCCTTCCAAATTCTCTGACTCTTTGAACACTGTGGAGTGTACGGTTCCAATCTTCTTGTCTTCCATCACTAACCAAAGGAAGCTGCTTTGCCGATCACTGGTCCGGCCAGAAAGGAATAAAATAAAATAAAAAAGAATGAAGGAGACAGAAAAAGGGCCGCCGCTCTGATTCTCAAAGAATTAGAAAGCTTGGAACTTGATGACTTTAAGCTACAATTGTATTATTAGTAGCAGTGATAACGATAAGAAGATTTTAAAAAAAAAGAAAAAAAAAATTAAAAAGCCTTTATTAAAAGGGGCGTTGCGAGAATCGAACTCGGGACCTCTCGCACCCAATGCGAGAATCATACCACTAGACCAAACTCCCACCTTTATTAAGACAACGTCATAAACTCTTTAAAATGGGTAATAATTTCTTTCTCGTTTAATTTTTTTGGGGTCAGTCTGAGTCCCCCGTTAACTGTCTAGGGTTTTGTAAACGAACTATATAATCAACACTCGACCTTCATTCGTAAACCCCCGGAGCCTCCACCCTTCTCTCTCACTCTCACACGCAAAACTCTCTGCAAAAAGTAAGTCTCTTCTCTCTCTCTCTCCCCTCTCTCATGCGCCGACTCAATTTCTCTAGCAATTGGTTCAGATCAAACTGTCATTCTAGTCTTGAATGAATCTGAGCCGTTTGTTTTTGTGATTCCTGTGATACAGCTAGGCTTCAATGGCGACCGTTCCGGGACAGTTGATCTGGGAGATCGTGAAGCAGAACAACTCCTTTTTGGTGAAGCAGTTCGGCCGAGGCACCGCCAGCGTCCGCTTCAGCAAGGACCCACTAAAAGCTTGGAAATTAATAAAGGCTTTTTAATTTTCTTTTTTCTTTTTTTTAAAATCTTCTTATCGTTATCACTGCTACTAATAATACAATTGTAGCTTGAAGTCATCAAGTTCCAAGCTTTCTAATTCTTTGAGAATCAGAGCGGCGGCCCTTTTTCTGTCTCTTTCATTCTTTTTTATTTTATTTTATTCCTTTCTGGCCGGACCAGTGATCGGCAAAGCAACTTCCTTTGGTTAGTGATGGAAGACAAGAAGATTGGAACCGTACACTCCACAGTGTTCAAAGAGTCGGAGAGTTTGGAAGGCAAATGCATGAAAATTGAAGGGTACGATTTCAATCAAGGATTAGACTACCCCGCCGCTGAGGACGCTTCTCCAGACTAGAATTCGAACACCGAGGGCGTCCGATTCTCAAGCTGGGCTGTTCCCGGTTCGCTCGCCGTTACTAGGGGAATCCTTGTAAGTTCGTATTTTGGGAAGAGAAATTTACCATTTGGTAAGGATTAGACTACCCTCGCCTCCTCAGCTCCTTGTTCTCTACTGGCTTCCAAGCCTCCAATCTTGGTGAAGCCATTCAAGTTGTCAACCAAATGGTAAATTTCTCTTCCCAAAATACGAACTCCATTTTTACTTTGTAACCAACTATTATTTTTAATTGGACTGAAGCTAGATTGGAGGCTAGCGGATGAGACCATAGCTGAAGATTGCAGTGAGGATGAGAGGGATTTGAAATACAGAGAGTCAGTGAAATGCAAAGTCTTTTTGGGTTTTACTTCCAATTTGGTTTCGTCTGGGATTAGGGATACCATTCGGTACTTGGTAGAGCACCATATGGTGGATGTTGTGGCTACAACTGCTGGTGGTGTAGAGGAAGATCTTATAAAATGCCTTGCACCCACTTATAAAGGTGCTTTCTCCCTTCCTGGTGCGCATTTGCGGTCCAAAGGCTTGAATCGTATCGGTAATTTGCTTGTTCCTAATGATAACTATTGCAAATTCGAGGATTGGATCATACCCATTTTTGACCAGATGTTGAAGGAACAAACTGAACAGGTTTTTTTTTTTAATCTATTTTTATAAGATACTTTCTTTTATTATTTTGGTTTTATTTTTGTGGGTATTTGTCAAGCCTTTGATTGATATAGTTTTTTGTTAATGAATTTCTTACCAGAATTTATTGTGGACGCCGTCTAAACTGATTGCACGCTTGGGAAAGGAAATAAATGATGGAAGTTCATATCTTTATTGGGCATACAAGGCAAGAAATCAACCAAAGCCAAGCACTTTTATCTTTAGCTCTTAAGCTTATATGTTTGTACTAATTGCTCGTTTTAAAGTCTAAATTTGGTTGGATAAACATGCATGGACACAGAATGTTGTGGAATTTTATTATGATGAATAGTAATGGTTCTCTGTGGCCTCTGGGTCTGATTTTAGGATCTATATATTTTACCCTGTTATAATACTGGGGTTGTGTTTCAAGATTATGCAATGGTACTTGGAAGGGGAATTCTATGATATTAGTAGCAGTAATCTTTGAAGTAACATTTAATGTTTTTTGTTGATGTTTTCCAGAACAATATCCCAGTTTTTTGTCCAGGCTTAACTGATGGCTCATTAGGAGACATGTTGTACTTTCATTCTTTCCGCAGCCCGGGTCTGATCATTGACGTAGTGCAAGGTATGTTTCTTGTTACATTGTCATTGCAGCTGATAGTTAGCAGCTTGAGAAATAAAATCATAAGATAGCATGCCCTTTGATTGAACAGATATTAGGGCTATGAATGGTGAAGCTGTCCACGCAAGTCCAAGGAAGACTGGAATGATCATCCTCGGAGGGGGCCTGCCCAAACATCACATTTGCAATGCCAATATGATGCGTAATGGCGCGGATTATGCTGTCTTCATCAATACTGCACAAGAGTTTGATGGGAGTGATTCTGGAGCTCATCCAGACGAGGCTGTATCATGGGGGAAAATACGGGGTTCTGCTAAAACTGTTAAGGTATACTTGACAGACAAACAAGAAGAATTTTTTCTTCTTCGTTTCAGTTATAATATTATTCTGATTATTTTCCCTTCTTTTGCTTTGTTGTGCCAGGTGCATTGCGATGCAACAATTGCTTTCCCTCTGCTGGTTGCTGAAACATTTGCCAAGAAATCTATCAAGACTAAGACTTAATACAATTTTTGGTCGTGAAGATTCATTTGCAACATGTTGTTTTGATTAATTGTGAGAAAGCTGTTAACTGGCATGGGGCACCAGAAACATGATAATTGCTACAAATCTCATTCTCATCCGAGGGAGATTGTATACTGTTCATTGTTACTCAGCGCCCCACAAATAAATATCCAGGATGATGGTTTGCAAGACCCTAATTAAGGGTTAGGAATACAATTAGCATTCTGATTATTTAAATTGACACATTTCCCCCATATGTTAGATTAGCCTTATTTTATTTCTTTCATGTATTCTTGGAGGGGATGACATACTGGGGAATTTTACTTGTTATTTGTGATCATTTTGTTCAATTATCATGTTGGAATTCCTTTTTGAATAAAAAGTCCTACTTAGGTATGTGTTTTCTGTTCCAAAATATATAATAGTAACTTGGGACAAAATTCAACACTCAGATACAGCATAGATCACAAGACCAATAGATTATTTCATTAAAACTTCATGTAACATTAGAATTCATATATCATTGGCAAAGGTAGCGTGCCAAATGTTATAGATCAAGCTATACATGCAAGATCTCAGTTTACAATCAAGAATCAGTAGATTCGCCTACAAACTGTGATCCCATTTCCCAAAGAAGCATGCGAAATTTGGAGCCTCTCATGGTAATTCCAATTGTTAACCCTTGGCGGCATCAATGAACGCAAAGTCAAAACTGCCTTCATTTTCATGCTGCAATTATCCCCAACTCATGAGAAAGCACAAAAATCACAACTATGGCTTGGTTCAGTTTAACAGGTCAGGTTTTTACGACTATGGTTTGAGATACACAATAGTAACGGATTTTAATAGCTTATCAAGCACTGGTAGGGCCTCAGATTCAATGAAGTCAATTTTGTGCTCAACACCAGCTTTCTTTATGATTGGCAGCCCTATTTGATCATATGTCTCATGATTTACATCTATGGCTACAGTCTGCAAAAAGGTACTCAGAACCATAAAAGTTTCGAGTCCATGGAAGGTCATGATTGACAGGAAAGCAAATTCAGAAATTGGTATTAAAAGACCTTGCCATCCTCAGGAATTGTAAGATCAGTGAGGAGAAGAGAGTACCCTGTGAAAACTCCAACTTCAATTGTCTTCTTTGCATCTACTAGCTTCAACAGCATGGTCATTAATGGACCTGCATCTGGTGCATTAGCCATCCCAGCCCTCTAAAATAACAAGCTAATAATCCTTCCTGTACACAATTTGATCAAGAAATGCCTCAGAATTTTCACTCACATATACATAAAAGAAGAAGGAAGAGTAAGGTTAAACATTCAAAACTTCAGTATTATGATTAAAATTGTAAACTAATAAAATAAAATAAAATAGAAAATTACACGTCTACTTATTTTTAGCAACCCATTTATCCAACTACCTCTTTTATCAAAAAAAATAATTTTTTTATTAAAAAATTTTATATTTAAGAAAGATACGATCCAGTAAAAGGTGGTAGTGTTGATTACATTAATATATTGACAAAAATATATTAACCATTAATAGAGATCCACAGTTACCTTCTAATCTTGAATTTGTAGAGAAACATAAAATAGGGAAATAGAGAGAGTGACTAGCCTCTAATCTAATTGTGAAGCCAAAACAGACACTGCATGACTATGATCACTTACGAAAAGGGCCTCATCTCCAATATATGTTTCTTACAGGTCCTCAACCAACTTATAAACCATGAAGAAGGTCTCATTATCGAGACTTTAGCTCCTTGGGTTTCTCTCTTCACTGTTGTGGTCAATCTCAACAGTAATTACTCACAAAGGCCAAGAAGTGAATTAACAAATGCAACTTGCTTCCCTTAGTTCTTTGTTTTTTATGTCTGATCTTAGTATTAGACTCTACTCGTTGAGATTTCCACTGTGATAACATGCATGAACGTGCATTCTCATTATCTTTGATGAATACAAGCTTGATAACAGAAATTTGACTGGTTGGTTGGTGATTGGTTCAACTGTGAATTCAAGATAATTAGTTGCAGATTGAGAATTTCGGCTAGCTTTTTAAGTTATATTTTATTCAACCAAGCATCATTCATGAAAATTAAAATAATATGAAAATAATTAAAAAAATTAGCATGGGTAGTAAAGGGAATTATTGAACTGTGAGACAGAAGGAAAGTAGGAAGTGGTATAGATCTTGAGTCAACACACAGAGAGGCAAGTGCCAACACAAAGGCTCTGGTTCAAGCGGATACACACTAGTCTCCAAAACATACTGCATGCCACAATAGGGAAGAAAGACCGGAACACACACTTCAATAACCCACACTTCAATAACCATAATATTATTGACCTGAGTTTTGAACGTGGTCAACTCTGAAAGGCTGTAAATTAATATAGATGGACTTGGATGCATACTTCAATAACCCACACTTTCGGAACCATACTCCATTGCACTATTTTGGCCATCATATGAAACTATGAAAGAAGAGAATCTGGATTTGTCTTGGGAAATTGAGAGTGGTTTAGACATTAAGATCATGCAATTTGAATGCACTAAACTCATCTTGTTACATCTGAGTTCTAGATCAATTTATTTGTTCAACATTGAGTTTCAATAAAAATACAAGTAAACATTTAAAATGACACAGAATAAGCAATATTTCAAACTCTAGCAGTTGATGTAGAGTAAGTGCTTTACCACTAGAGCTATAAACCTCCAAAATGGTAAGAAATATTTATTCACACAATGATTAGGTTGAAGGTCTTGCATGCTCTACTGGAATATGATAGAACCCAGCAGAAGAAACTTAGAAAATGCGCCTGCAGATGATGATCCCATCACCTACAGAAGCATGAGAAATTTCGACTCGCGGGTCAGCTGCCACTGATTTGGTAAAGTCAATTGTACTCTGCCTCCCATCCCTTTTGGACTCTGGAACAGCCTTTTCAGGCAAAGCTACTGCTCCTCCCCAGAGTGTGTTATCATATATAACAATCCCGCCTATCTTTATCAGTTTCATTAGCCTCTCATGATAGTTCCAATAATTTTGTTTGTCAGCATCAACAAAGGCAAAGTCGAAATCCCCCTCATTCTTTGGCTGCCACACAAACACAACAATTTACTAAGAAAAGCTAATAGAAAGAAAATAAAAATATGGGCTTCAACGAATTTGTTTTAGGATGTTGTTTGAAATGCTAAATGAATATCAGCACTCAGCAGTGAACATTGACTATTAATGCTTACATCTCCCACGAGGTTATCAAGAAAAGGCAGAGCTGGGGATTCAATGTAGTCGATTTTGTGTTCTACTCCGGATTTTTTGATAATTGGCAGGCCTGCCTCATATGTTTTTCGATCTCTATCCACAGCCAAAATCTGCAATATTGTATCAACAACCATTTCTAGTTTTTTAATGAGATTATCAGACACATAGACAGGTGATGAATGAAGAACATACAAACCTTGCCATCATCAGGAATAGTGAGAGCAGTGAGGAGAAGAGAGTAGCCAGTAAAAACTCCAACCTCAATTGTCTTTTTGGCATTTACAAGTTTCAAGAGCATGGCAATTAACTGACCTGCATCTGGTGAAGTACCAAAGAAAGCACTTCACAATATATAAAATGATTAGGACATAGTTTAGTTAGGTGGCGTAACAGTGACTACAGTCAACATGCCTCATAGCTTCACATTTATTGAGTAGAAATTATATATATATATATATATGATTAAATGAGTAGAAATTAGAGCACATATATTACTTGGGGAGTTTTGCAGTAGCATCCCTGAGCTCCTTGAGTAGCTCTGGTTCTCGTGGGTACACGCTTGTTTCCAGTATATACTGCAATACGAGTTGAAAATTTAATATCCTGGACTCAAATTATAACACCATCAAATCATAATATAATCCAGAAGACAAGGGGATCAGAACCTTGTGTAACTCCTCACTTTGCAACAAGATTGGATTAGGCAGAATTTTTCTCCCTGCTGTGTGCTCCATATTGTCCTTTTGGCACCATAAACCAGAAAGCCCCACAAAATCTTTTTATTAGACAGAGGCTATCACAACCAAACTGTTGCTATTTCATAAAAGAGGATATCATATGATTCAAAGCAGTCTATGTATAACCCTTTTCCTTGTCTATTTAACTGAATTTTATAGTACCAGGCCCAAATATGGCAATCACTAGCTAACCCCTTAGCGATAGATAGGTATGAATTCTGGATATTTATTGTTTAACTTGTTTCATTGGCTTCCCCAGTAGAACTGAAATTTTCATCATGAAGATGCATCTATCACTTGGAAATATAAAAGTATTCAACCACAACATCTTTAGAAACAATCACCCTCCCCAAAAAAAAGGAATAAACCTGAAAATCACTCTGGTTTTAGCAAACATTCCTAGTATATTGGCAAGAATTATGTATTAAAGAAAGCGAAGAAATGATGAAAGACATACCAACACAGTAATTCTCTAACGGAGTAATTGAGATTTGTGATGAGTCTTGAACTTGTCCACCACCTCTGGAAAACCTTTGTGTTGGCACTTGCTTCTCTGTTTGTGGACGCAAGATCAATACCACTTCCTACTTTCCTTTTCTCTCACTCGCACAGTTCAATAATTACCTTTCTAACCCTTGCTAATTTTTTAATTATTTTCATATTATTTTAATTTTCATTAATGATTGCTTGGTTGAATAAAATATAACTAAAAGAAGCTAACCGACATTTCTCAATCTGCAACTAATTATCTTGAATTGACGGTTGAAGCAATCACCAAGAAGTCAGATTTCTGTTATCAAGCTTTCACAACTTAATGGGAGAAAAGGATTTAAAGTTTGTAATTTCAAAAAATGGAAAAGCGACCTCTTATTATTATAATTCCCAGATTTCTGATTATTTTCATATTATTTAATTTTCATGAATGAGTGCTTGGTTGAATAAAATATAAATTCTAGCTGAAATTCTCAATCTGCAACTTATTATCTTGAATTGACAATTGAACCAGTCACCAACAAGTCAAATTTCTGTTATCAAGCTTGTATTCATAAACATGATAAGAATGCACGTTCATGTTATCACACTGGAAATCTCAACAAGTAGAGTCTAATACTAAGATCAGACATCAAAAACAAAGAACTAAGGGAAGCAAGTTCCATTTGTTAATTCACTTCTTGGCCTTTCATGAGTGAGTACTGTTGAGATTGACCACAACAGTGAAGAGAGAAACCCAAGGAACTAAAGTCTCGATAATGAGACCTTCTTCATGGTTTATAAGTTGGTTGAGGACCGGTAAGAAACATATATTGGAGATGAGGCTCTTTTCGTAAGTGATCATAGTCATGCAGTGTCTGTTTTGGCTTCAAAATTAGATTAGAGGCTAGTCACTCTCTCTATTTCCCTATTTTATGTTTCACTACAAATTCAAGATTAGAAGGTAACTGTGGATCTCTATTAATGGTTAATATATTACCTTTTACTGGATCGTATCATCAGCCCCGTCAGAAGAATCAAAACAATGGATTCTTTTGTAAACACAGTATTATATATGACTGTAACAATGTATTAATTCATCTGTAACAAAAAATGCATTCACTGCACAAATGTATTTGAGAAAGATCGAGCAGGATGAACAAAAGAGAAAATAGCTCTAGGCTCTAGAACATGGAGTGCCAAGAGCATCAGCCTGCAGAAAATGAACAACAACAGGGTAAATGGATTCCCAATGACTTTCTAAAACTCAAAGAAGCAAGGCAATCAGCAGAACCATTCTGCTCCCTGTACACATGCCTTACAAGTTACAACACATCTAGCAGACGCACCAACCTGCATATTATTATTTGAGAATATATACATAGATCCCTTTTGTTGAGATATATCTCATCTCAAACATGATGAGGTATGGCTTGCGGACCCTATTCACATTATAATTTCATGATCAAAGCAGCCTATTTTCTTAGTCTCTATGCAATGGATCATGCAAAAAATTAGATAAATCAAAAATCGTTTGATCTATTAAAGGATCATCATTTCAAGTGTTTTACTATGTTCATCTATTTATTCTACTACGATTAGATGTCTTAATAGTTTCTGATTTACCTCATTTTTTTCAAGGATGATCCTTGTAGAGAGACTTAGAAATAAATAACTTCGATCATTAAATTACAATGTAAAGTGGATCCAGCCCACAAGCCATACCTCATCATATTGAAGATGAAGTATACGTCATGTCTGTATATATACAAGTTAATTATAATTGAGAATACGTCTGCAATTTGGAGGCAACTTTTTAATGGTTCTCTGAGGCTGTTCAGTTTGGAAGGTCAAAGCTAAGCCGTTGATCTCACTGTCCAGAAAGATAGTGCATATCACCTTTTTTCTTGGCGTAAAAATAGTACATATTACCTGGCCATGAGTGGATTCTCTGTTAGTAGCTCCAAACAAGGATTTAGATATGATATTCAATGTTTGGCTGACTCTGATTCCTGATTTTACTCCAATACTAATCATCTTATTTCAAGGGCCTTATGGATTTATAACAAATCATGAGCGTGCCAATTGATCTTTCTTAAATATAAAATTTTTTAATAAAAAATTATTTTTTCGCCAAAGAAGTAGTAGGGTAAATGGGTTGTTAAAAATAAAGAGATGTGTAATTTTCTATTTTATTTTAATTTTCAATTCCTCAAAATATTAAGTTATTTGATTTAATCTTTTTATTAACAAAGGTAATATTGGAGTTTTGAATATTTAACCTTACTTCCCTTATCCTTTTATATATATAGATAACAAGTGTGTTTGAAGTTTGAACGTTTCCTTCGGACCAGTGGATAAAATAGATGGATGGTTTTTTCAGTTATGGACTCCCAAGGCTTCCAAATTGTCATGCAAAAGGGTTTCTTATGGGACTATAATAGCCCACTTTGGCAACGTGTTCTGCCACAACCATTGATAGGGATTTGTTTGTCTTCTTCTCTTTGTTTGTCTGCTTCTTTGCTTGCCTTTGAGTCATACATAATATATTGCTTGAAGTTTGGAGACAAGGATGACAATCCTCACAGACATACCCAAAAATGATGGATGTGAGACACCAGAAATTGTAGATTCAAATGGTGCATTCATTGCCCCTGAAATTAATGCATTTGGCAAGTCCTTCAGGTCTGTATTATTCTTCTTTCTTCACATGTTCATGTTTATTAAGGGGTTAATTGGTTGTCATGAATTGAAGTTTTGACATGATATGCAAATGCATCCAATGCAGGGATTATAATGCAGAAACTGAAAGGCAGAAATCTGTGGAGGAATTCTACCGGTTGAACCACATTTATCAAACATATGATTTTGTAAACATACATACTTGTTGATAGCATATATGTTATTCAAGAAATAAACTAAACCATAGGCAATGTGGATTCTGACATTTAAAATTCCAATCCCCAAATGCAGGTAAAGAAGATGAGGGAGGAGTATAGCAAGTTGAATAAATGTGAAATGAGCATATGGGAATGCTGTGAACTCCTCAATGAGGTTGTGGATGACAGTGACCCTGACTTGGATGAACCCCAAATTGAGCACTTGTTGCAAACAGCTGAAGCAATTAGGAAAGACTATCCCAACGAAGATTGGTTGCACTTAACTGCTCTTATTCATGGTATATACCTCATTCAAATTCCTTGATTCTGAACCTAAGGCTTTCCATACATTATAGTATTTGTCTATGTGAGTTTACCCTACCCAGTTTTCTTGGAAAAGTATTAATCAACTTAATCTTGCATGGATTTTAGATCTTGGAAAAGTGCTTACTCTTCCTAGCTTTGGCGGACTTCCTCAATGGGCTGTTGTTGGTGAGTACTGTGTTTTGACTATGGATTTGTAATTGCCTTTTTCCCCTTTTGAGCTACTTCAGTTGACAAAGGCCCAAATTTATGTTGCAGGGGACACACATCCTCTTGGGTGTGCTTTTGATGAATCTATTGTTCACCACAAGGTATTTCCCCTCAAAGATTTAATTGGACTGAGTGCATCTTAAATGTCATCATAATCAACCAAGTTACACAAAATTAATTTCTTTGTTCTTGTAGTATTTCAAGGACAATCAGGATTACAACAATCCTTCCTACAACACCAAGTATGGAATCTACTCCGAAGGATGTGGACTAGAGAATGTCATGATGTCATGGGGTCATGATGACTACATGTACTTGGTACGTCTTTCACACAATTCAATTATCAATCTTTGATTATAAATTAATCTGAACTAATCTTGATATTAATATCATCATAACTTTGAGTTAGTTAACTGGTATATTCAAATCTGCAGGTGGCCAAGGAAAATAGAACAACTTTGCCTGAGGCTGGATTGTTCGTCATCCGGTATCACTCATTCTATCGTAAGTACCATCACCAAATCCTTTCAAAGCATGAAACATGAAAATTCTGTTCAAGGTAGGAAACTTGAAAATATTCAATCCAATTTATCATCTTGCAGCTTTACACAAGTCAGGGGCATATAAGCACCTTATGAACAAGGAGGATGAAGAGAACTTGAAGTGGGTTCAAATATTTAAGTAAGCTCCATTTCCCATTCACTAATTTGTTTATATATTCTGTCTCATGAATCATTCAATGTCATGCTCAGATTGACCATATTGTGGTTTCATGTAATCTTTTGCAGCAAATATGACCTCTACAGCAAGAGCAAAGTTCGGATTGATGTCGAAAAAGTCAAGCCGTATTATTTGTCACTCATTGAGAAGGTGAGTACCGTTTAATTTATAGTTCCTCGGTGGAAGATTTTGAACATTCACCAATTCTTGTTCTAAACTGGGGTTGTGACTTTTATTGCAGTATTTCCCAGCAAAGCTCAGATGGTGAGCCATGGAGGGTATCCATATATTAAGGAGAATTTCACCTTTGTGCTCTGGTTCCTACCTTCATTTGTACAGCCATGTAGACAGTACGTACTATTGGTTAAAGAAATGTATTCTATGCTTCTATATATTGTAATTATAGTGGTGTTCTACAATATGTTAAGTAATGTATTCTTGTGTTGCTGTGCATAGCAGCACACCAAATTACCGGAATAAAGAAAAATTGTGTTCTTGCATCTCTTTTTTCAGTAATTGCAATTCTATTATTTGTACGTTCCAAGTTTATTTGGCTCTTAACCTATTTCCATTAGTAAGTAATGTGTTGTCAAAAACAAACTATACTTCTGATACTTGCACACAAAACATGATATACGCGAGGGAGCATCAATGCCAATCATTCAATGAAGCCAAAGAGAAGCAATCATTCAATGATTCAAAACGTATTCTATATTAGTATGTGCAAATAACTAGATTTATTGCTGACTTTGCCGGAGGGCCATAAACTTGGAAACTATGTCATCATAGTCAGGAAGCTTTGGGTGGACATGAGAAGCCTTCTCCTTAGATGGAGTTTCCATGGTAGAACCTGAGGACTTTGAAGTTCCAGTACCATAGGAACTTCTTGAAGGGTATTTTCTAAAGTCTAAAGTCCCAGGTGGTTCAGAAGAAACTGTTGTCCTTGAGCTATAATTTCTAACAGGATTTGAAAAAAAGGGTTGTGACCTTTTAGTTAATTTAGTACTTGGACCAGCATTGCTGGTGAATTGAAAAGTCTTCTCCTGAGAAAAAGTAGGATCTGTGTTCCGGACGAGCTTAGATGTGTCTAACACCTCTTCACTGTCTGAACTTTGGCCATCTGAAGCATCAAAAGTACCAGGCAAGAAGTCATTTGGTTGTGAAGAGACTGTATAACATGACAAACTTCTAGAAACAACAGGATGGAAGTGCTGCACCGATGAAGAACTTAAATGTGAAATGGAGTTAGATTGTATTTCATTGGTCTTTTGCTCATCACTCCAAGCTTTTAAACTAGCTGAAGGAACTGAAAATGAGTTTTCGGTGGATGAAGAAAAATATAAACTATAACCTTGTCCCTTGTAGTCCTCCACATCAAATTTACAGTTACCATCATCATCCGAACCAGAGTCATAAAAAACCGGAGCATGATTCCCATAAGAATTCGTACCCTTTATGCTTTCATGGATGTTGACATCACTAAGAAAAGAATTCTCACCAGGGACAGTTGAGACATTTGTGTGATCCTTAATAATATTTCTCGAATGAGAAGGAAAAGAATACCTGATAGATTGTTTTCCATTCCTCATATCTTCAAAATAAGAAGTTGTGCTAGTTTTTGAAGAAGCTGACCTGCTAAATTTATCACGTGATTTTGAAGAATACTGCCTTGACAGTTCTATAGCTACTCTTGCAGCCATGCTTGCTTTTTCGGCTGATTCAGCATCTGCCTGTGCTGCAGAGGCAGCATCCTCAAATTTTTTTTTCAAATTCTGCATACCCAAAGCAGAAGCATTTCCATCCCCAGGAAATGAATGCCTATTTTCCATCTCATCAGCTCCAGTTCCTGAAGAAAAACATCCAACTAAGTATAAGACAATCAAAAATACCACCAATACAAAAATTAGTAAATCACCGTCTTCCAATGGCAATTCATGTACCAGAAGATCTCACATCTGGATGAAATCTGCCAAATGTGGTTGCTCTATTCACCGAAACATTTCTATAAACCAAATCCTGGAAACGAGGTGATGACCTTGCATTCTTCTCATCGAAGTTCATGGATATACTATGGTTCTCATAATTTTTGGGTGAAACTTGAACCTTAGGAGGTTCCTTGTCATCACAATTTGGTGTAGATGGGCCACAAGGAGGTTCCACATGAGTTTTACTGGCAATGTCAAAAGTATTTGGTCCATTCTGCACAAATTTTTGGTAATTGTATTAATGAATAGACATGTCTTAAACAATGCATACAAATATGAACCAAGATGAAGTTATAGTTTTATGTTATTTATAAAGACAAGCAGTAAAAGAACCAATGCACCACAAAACATGGAAAACACAGCCAAAAACCTTCCTTAAACAACCTCATTGAAAAATTTTAAGCAAAGGGACCTAGAGATGAACCCATCTTACTCTTACCAGCATGTCACCAAATGAATCAGGATCCCATTTGACCTTATGTTCCTCTGCAATTGCAGTCAAGATTTTTATCTTGGTAGGGCCATCAGGTGGTTTGGCAGACAATCTCCCCACTAACTGAAAGCATGAGATATATAAAAGATGAAGAATTAAACTAATCTGCTGACTTTTGACAGAGTTCATCCTGCCATCTCCAATTGGTCCACTTTCAGTTTCCACATTACAATTGTCCAAGGAATTACACAACGCACACACATACCAAGCGATGTACACCACAATCCGGGCACAGTTCAACAGCAGCATAGATAAACTCCTTTCCATATTTAGCTCTGAAATGCTTGCAAATTCCGGTGAGTTCTGGTATGTCTGCTGCACACCTTGAAGATGCAAATATTACACTTGAAATTGATTCCTTCATATCAGTGGGGCAATTTCTGTAAAAATGTTAAACAAGTCAACACAATGCAAGCTGTTTTAAAGGAATAACTGGAAAATGAAATACTGGAAAATAGTAGAACAGGATCACTTATTCCATGATTAATAAAAAGATAGAGACAATAAAATCCTCTAAACTCCAAATCCTTAGTTGCAGAAATTCGACAATACTGGTAGCTTCATGAAAAAGACAAGAAAAGTAATGTTAATGCAAGAACTCCAACAATTGAGCACTTAAGTCTCAAACAGAAAAACTGTAGCATTTCTGTCATTGATCGGACTTGGACCAAATAAAAACGCAAAATTCATAATGATGTTACTAACTGAAAACTTGATAGACCAAACAGGCTGTACAAAATATAAGAACTCTATAATCTATTCAGACATGCTTAGCAAAGTATTGCTGAACTTGAACAGAAAAGTATATGCTGAATAGAAAATCCCAAGATTATTTGAGAATTAATTGGTTTACATACTTTTGTGACTCAATGATTGGCATGCGTTCTGAAATAAGTTCGCAATATATCTGAATAAGATCATATGCTGCTCTTGTCTTGTCTTCCCTGACCAAATGTTCAACCTGAGATGCAGGCTAGGATGTGTGTAGAACTCATTAAAAAACAAGTACATGTTACGCAATGGATACAAAATACAATTCAGATGAGATTAGGTATCAAAAACAAAGAATAATACAAGAAGTTTCATTTTTGAATTAATTTCAAACCAAAAACAGTGGCTATACTTGGACTTGGTGAAGGATCAACGACAAACCCGGATTCTTGCAGTCCTTTCCTGACCAATCTCAAGCAATCGAGCCAATTCCCTCTTTATCTGCTTCACCAGCGCATCTTTCTTATTCTTCAATATTTTCATTCGTGGTACTGCTTGCTTCAATTTTGCCTTGCTACATCCAAACAAATCAAAACCCCAAAATTCATCAATAAAATAGGGAAAATCCAATACATGCATACATATTTTGTGCTGATAAAAACTTGACCCGAATCATTAGACAAGCAGAAATTTTTGTGATGTCCCTGCAGGCTTATAATTTCATGGTTGAATTAGTTAGATAGATCAGTTGACATATTAGTTAGTAGTTGTAGTCAGTCAGAGAGATGGCTCTGCTCTATTTTTGCTAGACTTTTGAGTGTGAGACTGAGTAGTTCAACTGAATTAAGTTTGTTCTGCAAGATGTAGCTGCAGGGCATTACAACTAATTTATATCTATTTCTTTTTCCTAGATTTCTCGGAGACCATACATGCCATGAATATAAACAAGTAAAATTACCATTCGGATGGCTTGAATTTCATGGAAAACATGGTAATTAAATCAAAAGTGAGATTCTTGGTTTTCTCAGACCTTAAGAGACCGATTTACATATGGGGATTTTAATTAAAGCTTGAACTGTAAGTGTGACAATGTAATGTAACAACTAATATGAATTAAAAATTACCGGTTCAGTTGGCTTTTCGTGGGAGTTAAATTTCAAGAGAAACCATCGAAAAGTTGAGAAGTTTTGAAGAATAATATTGCTGACTGAGCCAATTTGCCTTTATCGTGTTTGCAAAGGCCATGCACGAAAAACTATTGCTACCGTTTACAAACTACTGAACGTGTATTTGAACTGAATTTGTTTCATGTTTATTTTTTCGCTCTTATCATGTTCTTTTGTTTAAGCCAAAAAGTTCATGCAAATATTATTAACAATACCAAGTTATAATTACTGTTTCTTATAAAGAACATTACCCATTATCATTCATTATTATTATTAAATGTTTTGCAACTAATATAACCCAATATTTCTTTGTAAATCAGAACGCTCATTCCCCACTAAGGTCGTGGTGAATAGAATAACAGGAATGGAATTGAGTAAGAAATCGATTCTATTGTTTATACAGTATAAAAAATAACACATCCTACAAATAGAACATTATACCTTGGATGTGTGTTAAAAGCTCTTAACTAGTAGAGCTACAAGCTCCCATCGGAGTAACCAATTGTTGAATTCATTCTTAGACCACATTGATCTAGAATAAGAATCAATTGTAAAAATGAAAGTATCAGTCTATCAGAGCCAATAAGGCAGTAACAGAATACAAGATCAGGCAGTACTTGCACTGCTTTTGATCATAATTCAATTCAGCCGAATGAGTTCCACCCCCATTTTTTCAGTCTTGATCGAAGAGAACATTGTTTTGGGGGAGGGATGCTATATATAAGATTATAATTTTGGAAAAAGTTTCTCTTCGCCATGTCATAGTTCATCCTTCGTGTTACTAAACTGGCTCAGTAATATGGCCAAATCCATACCCTGTACCATAGTTGGCACAGCTGTCTCATAAGGACATTGCCGAGAAAATCCAACCTTCCCAGATTTTTGTACTTTCTTTATGCAGCTTTTGAACTTCTCATGGCATTTTATATCGGTCACACCTGTAAAACCAATATATTATAGTGGCTGATATTGTAAAACAAACACAGATATTGCCAGGCCAGCCAAGGAAAGTAAAAGTTAATAGAACCGGAACACTTTCTGCTACAATCATTCATATACAGACACCAGCAACAAAAAGGAAAGGACAGACAACTGTATGTGCATGATTCATGATGAACTGCAAAACTATTGTAGCATCTATATCTGGAAGAAAAAAAATAAATAAATAAATCCCTATCACAGGTGTATACACATGATGAGAGAGGCAGCTACAAGTGACATGAGATTTTTACTCATCTGTAGCGTAATATAAGCAATCAACCATTCCTGAGTAAGCTAGTGATAGAAAGGCAGAAAGTATGTTCAATTTATGCTGCCCAAGTTGTCTTCCCTTGTTAATTTATTGGTTCTGTTAAACAGAACTCCAGGAAAAAAGATGATTTTTTCAGAATTTTAGGATGCACCAAGATCAAGCAAGAGAAAACCAACATATCAATACACCATTGAGGCCTCAATTTAAAAATATAACTTTAAACTACCTTTTCTTTACCCTACCCTACGGAGAGAAGATACTGTTATATAGTTGTAAAGACTGATATATTTCTTCACTCGGTACCACCTTGCTTTGTATAAGAGAGTTCTCTTATAAAGGAAGGACACCTGGACTTGAACCAATTACATATAGGTGTTTGTTAATGGGTTACATGCTTTTTTCTATTGTTTGGAAAAGTAAAACTAGAACCTTTTAGCACAACAAGAACACAATTTTCTTAGAAATTACAAAAGGGTCCAATACGAGTGAAATTTGACTGGGATCTGAATGATTAAAATGAAAACCCAATTCATTAATAGTTTCCAATTTCCAATAATTGAAAGGTTCATTCTTTTTCCCACCCAAGAATGGTACTTGTTGACATGTATTAATCAAAGGGCCAAACCCAATTGACATTTGATCTCCTATTGAATCAAAGCAAAACATATGAAATTTAATTACCAAAAATATGTAATTTAATAGAGAAATTCCAAGTTCCAAGTTCCAAGAACATAAAAAACAAAGTAGAAAATACAAATACATACCTTTTTTACCAACACAGTCGTCGTGAATCTTACAGCAAGCATCAAGATCATCGCAGGGTTTCTCTCCTGGGCAGCCGGTCCACCCTACTCCGCAGTACTTGCCGTACCGAATCCCAACAGCTAAGAATATAAACCAAATAATTCAATAATTGCAGAAATAGATATGTCTAAATAAATTACAAAACAGAGGTGACGACGGATCGAGAGAGCTTACAATTACACTGCTCTGCCACGCAGATTCGGCTGCAGCTCACCTGCATATATATACATATAATTCCAGATGTCTCATTTTAATCTTAAAAGGAAAATCAGAAACAAAAAAGAAAAGCGAACTCAAGTTACCTCGGAATCATTAATGTTGGAACAGTGGGCGTTGACGATGAGGAAGATGAAGACGACGGCGAATGTCGCGGAGACACGTGTCATAAGAGGAAGGGCAGCATCAGCATCTGGCGACATTGTCGCTGGTTTTTTTGTCGTCAATACTCAACAGGATGGATTACAGGAAAATGGAAGTCCTCGGAGCGTCCAGTGTATTGTACTTGTCGTTTTTCTAAGATCAAACTCTCCTTCATTCAGCAATGACCTTCAATTGGTCAATGGCTCGTGGCAAACCGGTGTAAACTTAATATTGAATAAATCATAGACTCAATTCATAAATCCACAGATTTACGGCTTCATATTTTTCACAAGACCATTAATCATAAAATAGTAAAATACTTAAATTGATCCACAGGAAATATTAACTTTATTGCACTTTCTTGGATATGTGCACTATTTATAGGTAGATAGATTAAAAAAAAAATTTAGCGTAACCCCAAGTACTTTTTTGGCCAAATTACAATTGTAAGGATACATAAAATAAAGTTTATTTTTTCATAATCAAAATTAAGGAAATTACATCATGTGCGCCGCACAGAGTTTTTTTGTTTTTGTTTTGCCAGGGGCCATACAGAATATTAATAAAAGAAAAACAATGATGCTAGGGATTCCAAATTATCAATATTTTACTTGTTATAGATGAGACATGTAAAATCAATAAAATATTAACACATAATTTGAGATTTAAATTTTAGATACATATTTATTCTTACAAGGGAAACATTTCCAATATCACAGTTGGTCCCTCTAGTTCGAGTCCATGTCACTTTAATTTATATAATTTTTATTTACTCTGATTTTGGCCATAATTTACAAACCAATATAATTCAAGGACATATTAACATTTTTATCCATTAATTCTTAAATCCGTCATTAAATTGCTAAACGATAGGTAAAGTACTTGATTAAAATCACAATGATTAGTAAAGCTTGAAAAAATTTGACAATTTAAAACACAAAAATGCTATCGAATTTGACAAGTTACTTTTTTTTGGGGACTCTTCAAATCGCACTTTTTTCCAATTCATAAGAATGGTGACAAAATAAAAGAAGAAAAAAATAAGCAGTTCACACATCATCTATTACCCAGATTCCGGCAGATTCAAGAATCCCTGTTAGATTCCCACATGCTCACATTGGCATAATTGTACTACGAGTCTAAAACTACCAAGATCCCATCGCACCATATTGGATTGAAAGGATTGATCAGGGCACAAGCCAAAGTTGGTGGTAACAAGGAGAAATAAATACAACCTCCGTTCATGGAGGTTTAACTGATGAAGGATTTTGGTCAAAAAAAAAACTGATGAAGTATTGAAAGAGTGAATCCAATAAAAATTGTGCAGTATTATCATAATTTATGAGCATTAGCAATTGCTTCCAAAAGAGATAACAGACCAACATCTCCATCCAAGTTACTTTCAAATTACATTGATTATTAAAGGCTGTCAAGCTTGCCCACCGATTTCTCAGCTTCAAAAATTTTTTTAGGAAAACAAAAAATTGCAAGTAGAGTACCTGCTGTTCAGATCAAGCAAATGACAAGAGTGGCTTACAGATGCAATCCCTAGAAACATTTTACCAAATGGTTTTCTCAGACATAGTAACCAGTGAAAGTAAATCCCCTTCCCACAATCTCACCGGCACAATACCATGCGAAGCACTCAAGCCCAAACAAAGCCGCAATCCCAGCATCTTCAACCTTCAGCTCCTGCCTGTTCTTCCACAAATGCTTGACGTAATCAAATTCCTTCCAGAATGATTCATACCGGCCGGGAAGACTGTATATAGTAAAAATAAGTCAGATAAAGTAGCATATACGTGAATACATCATATGAGAAAAGCATCGAGGTTATTGCACAATAACTAGTACAATTAACATGTGCTTGTGATGAAGGTTCTCAGCTTGAATGATTACTTTGGGTATTTTAAAGAATTTATAAAAATGAAAAAGGAAAAAAATTAGTACAATTAACATGTGCTTGTGATGAAGGTTCTAAGCTTGAATGATTACTTTGGGTATTTTAAAGAATTTATAAAAATGAAAAAGGAAAAAAAAAAAAAAAANAAAAAAAAAAAAAAAAAAAAAAAAAAAAAAAAAAAAAAAAAAAAAAAGAGGTATCAAATGCATTCTCAGTGATAGGTTCTCAGGACAACAATTAAAGCAAAGTCTTGTTGAGAAACACAATCAAACCATTGGATTCCCATGAACAAATTGTAACTCAAGCACGTGTCCAAATTAGTCAGACTACTTAAAATTATAGCAACATCCTGGACCTATGAAGCAAATTGACACTTGGATGCCAAGCGCAATACATTAGTAATATACAACTTGCCAAGTCTCTAAAGCTAGCTAAACACTCCATGAGCACTAACAGACAGAAAAAAGAGTAAAGAAAAGAGACTATAAGCAGAGAAATTAAGTGGAGGAAATACAAACATGTAAGGCAATCTACATAATTCTCCTTCAATTGCAACAACTGCATCAACATCATTCAAGCGTTAGAGCTTGATGTTGCTTGATTTTCTTTATTGTCAAGAGAAAAACCTATTCAGACAAGATAAATATAAAATTGAAAGAAAAAGGAAGGAAAATAATACCAAAGTATGGAATTAAGAGGTATAGAACATTTTTTGGTCAAAAAAAAAAAAGAGGTACAGAACATTTTCTCCGAACATTATTTTCATGGAATTTTATATTTGATCCTGGTCACGACAAGAGTTGTTCTGAAATCATCTACACCATCAGTGTGCATAATTATAATGTCTACACAACAATTGCCCCACTATTTACTTAATTTGAGTTATACTTTTAAGTTACTATACACGAATTCATTCAGGCTCTCTAGGTGATAAGAAGGTGATTCGACTTTCAAAGGCATGTTCTGATACATAATGAATCATCTAGTCTAAATGAATGTCACCGCTAAATATTGACAAGCATTTAGTCAACAAATATGAAACTTTCTTAATGGTCTCTACCCTAGCAGTCCTACCAGAGGCAGCCAAGTTATAACTTATAACTCAAACTCAGTGCTTAGACAAAGAAGGTTCAGAAGTATAACCTAGCAAGTCGAGTATAAAACAATTGCTTCGACAGCTCATTGCATTTCTCCACTGTTGCCGGCTCCTGAATGTATTGCTTGTTCTGCTCTAACAACTGCTTGTAGTAGGTATTTCCATGCTTGGACACATATTGTGTAGCTTGACAGGCCTTAGATTGCAATTGGCGCAACTTTGATGCCATCAATGCCCAAATCAATCCTAACTTGAGAATATAACCAATTACATTGAACAATGATCAGTTAAAAACCCATGAAACTGAACAAAATAACCAATAATTCAACAAGAATAAGAAAAGCTTAGCTCCGTCCAAAATAAATCCTTAATTTTACACAATGCACAACACTCCCCCCACAACACACAAAATCATCACCACAATCTCGTACCCAAATTGGAAAAGTTTATATCAAAATTAAACTATTCATATGCTTTATTTGCCCCAAAAATTGAAACTGGCTTCTGCGTATTGAGCTAAAACCCTAATCATCAAGATTCTCACATAATTAAATCAGCAGCACACTTCTTCTACTAAAAAAATCAAAAATTTTCCTTCTGGGTCTAAAACCCCATCCATACAAGAATTATCGTGCTCCGATTTCAAAATCAAAGTAGCACACAAACAGATCAGTCACGAAACGCAAGATCTAAACAAGCAAATGAAGAAGCCGCGTTGAGATAAATCAATAAGTAGCAAATGGAAGCAGAGGAAGCAAATCGGAAGGGGCTTTACCTTCTTGTTCGTGCTCTTTGATTCGAAAGCAAAGCCGAAGAGAGAGACAGAGAGAGAAGTGAAGACTGCGAGACTCCTTTGCTTCTCTTGCGCTGCGGCCTGCGTGCTATGGTAGAGGAAAGCTTAGTATTGGGATCAGAGGTTTTACCTTTTGGGCTTTTCGCTTATTTTCTAGCGGGTCAGCCCAAAGTTTGAGGCCTCAGGCCCAACTCTCTGTTCGGACTAAGCTGGCCTAATCTATTCTAGGCTTTTAGCAACACACAATCTGCTCAATCAGCCCATAGTTAAAGGGTTAAGAAAATCTTTGCAGGCCCATAACCAAGCCATAAAGCCTGTTACAAGTCCATAATCTGCAAAATTCATGACGGAGTAATAATAGAAAAAATAAAAAAGAAACCCATTCGAAATTAAAAAATAAAGAGGCTGATCGGGATGTAGCATCACATGCAGGAGAGAAAAAGAGAGAAGGAGGGAGAGAGAGAGAGGGCAAGGTTTTCTCTCTTTCTCTCTCTTGTCAGTGATGCCATGTCTCCTATGATGGGACATGCAAGTTTTTCTCTTCAAGCACGCATGAAGAGAGTGACCACTAACCAATCCAATGGTAATTAACACATTTTCATGGCCTTGGAATGAAAATTATTCAGAAAATAATTAATTCCTCCATGCCCAACAAATTGAGTCCCTCTTCAACTTTTACATCAACTAAAAAGTGATGACTCACTAAGCATCACATGAGAGTGATGTGATCATGACAATCCGGCCGTTTACTTTCAACCAGTGACTGGACACTAATTCTTAAAACACATTGAATTCGATCGTATGAATATAAGAATCCACATATATGGTTAATTAATTGGCATTACGAAAGTGTTAAGACAATAAATGGACCTACTAACAATGCAGATCGACCAAATTAATTTCATGTTAAAAGACTTCAAACATGGCCGGCTCAACCCTAATGGTCTAAATTAAAAATTAGCTCAAACTTTATACCTTCTAAAGACATATAACCCATTTTTTCAGAGCCTTAAAAATATAACTATCGAGTAATGCGTGCATCGCCATCGATAACACTCGAATTTGTCAAGTATTGTTTAAGAATATTCAAACATTATTCAGAAAAAGTTTGAATACTACTTAAGGATTTTTATGTGGGTTATATATATATACATGGAGTGGGCCATTCGATCTATCCCACAATTAATCTTAAATGTGAAATTCCACACTACAAGGTGCCTATATATATATATATATACTTTTAATAATAATTCAATTGATCAAGCGATCACTTAATTAATGGGTTATATATATATACATGGAGTGGGCCATTCGACCTATCCCACAATTAATCTTAAATGTGAAATTCCACACTGCAAGGTGCCTATATATATATATATACTTTTAATAATAATTCAATTGATCAAGCGATCACTTAATTAATGAGTGCCCCATCTTAAAGAGATTTATATTAGCTCCCAAATTGAATTTAGTATTGTATAATGGTTGGCATAGGTATTTCCATCATCACTAGTTCTACATAATTGCTATATGCTCTTTTTCTTTTCTAATTAAATTTACTTTTCCGATATCCCAACATTTGAATATATTATCGTGAATTTGAATAATTTGATTGTGCATATCATTTGTGGACCTATTGAGCTCCATATGGCAATATGGCAGCGACCATCACGCCACTGAAAGTGTGTTGAGTTGAGAGATTTGACTTGGGAGAGAGCTTGTGATCAATGTGTAAAACCAAATAGGGGTAGTTGGCAGCTGCATTGTAAATTTTGTAATCATATCGTGTGTGTAATGTGTGTGCTTACGTGGCCGCTTATGATTGCCATCGTGAGCCACATGGGGGTGATCTGGAGGGCTGAGATTGGTGGGTTTGTAATTCTTTGGTATAAATGTATAATTAATGAACCCAAACAGTTGGCATTTGATCTATGGAGTACTTCAAAAGTTCAAAATGATTGAGAAGTTTGGTGTGTAGGTGTCAAGAAATTGTCAACAAGAAGCTCTCCCAAGGATCCCAACAACTATATTGTTTCTCTACTGATGCAAGGGAGATTTAAGGCTCTTAAGAAATGGAGGATCATAATTGTCCACAAAAAAAGGAGGAGATGATAATCGAACTAGGACCCTTCTTTTTGGCTTGAATGAGTCTTAGTGGGGTGCATTGTATATGGATTTTAAAAGACTTTTATAGAGTTTAAAAGTCATGTGTATTCAATTAAGACTTTTAAAAACTTTAAAAAAGTAGATAAAAATCTATATATATTCGATTAAAAATATTAAAGAGTCTATAAAAATTATATGATATTCAATTAAGACTTTTAATGACTTTTAAAAAGTCCATAAAAATCTATGTGTATTCAAAAAGTCATAAACTTTTATAGATTTCATTTAATGATGGATTTCTGAAGACTTTGGAAGACTTTTATGTGTATTTCAAAGTCATTATAAATTCAACCTATTCTCTGCGGATTTATAAAGATTTCTATAGACTCTGTAAAACTCTGTAGAACTATATAAAAATCTATAAATTCTGCAAAAGTCTGCAACTTGAAAAAAGTCTATAAAAGTCTTTATAAATTTATATACACTACACCCCCCTTAGTTGTTAAAACGTAGCTCACTGCTTATTTGGTTTGACTCAAAAGCAGGTGACTTTAAGGGTAAGCAAATGAGGTAATGATCTCCGGCCTCAAAATGTTAAGGGTTCTTAAATTTTATAGAATTATATATATATACACGACATACGTTATGTAAAATAATGTATATGAAGTATGTGAGAGTATATTCTATCAAGGCCATGGTTGTCCCTATCAAGGCGACTTTGCTTAAAGAAATTTCAGTTTGTTATGCGAAAGCCGATTGATGAGTTTAACTATGGCACGCCACTCGGCCACCTAAACAGATCCACACACTGTTTTTGGTAACAGATATGAGGTTTTAGCAAAATTTCTTGTTAATATTGGCAATATTTCTTCTACATTAATTAATAACCTTTCACTTATCCTGCAACAAGTTTAGACCTATTCCTTGATTTCAAAACTTAAACTCCTTCTTGCTTGATTTGGTTTTGACATTGCCAACATCCGTTTTAGAATTGTTCTCCACCATCCACATACACATATATATTAAGATGGCATTAATTATATATCGCTTTTAAGAAGGCCTAACATATTGATAGGAGCTAGGTTGGACACAATAAAGAAAAGAAATTAAATAATGGTTTGGAATTGACTTTCTTGAAATTCAACCAATTATCATTGCACGTACACTCAGACATATATATTTTAGCTTGAAAGTTGAAACACAAGCCATATATATTTATGAATTTAGTTGATGAAGACAATGGCAAAAAGTTTTGTTGGCAAATTAATTTTGAAAGATGATGAAAGAGATTGAATCTTTAATTTATATGGCTTACACTAATGGTTTCTCTAAGAATTTTGTATTGTACGTGTTTTCTTCCAAAGCAGTAATGTTGATCGACTATTGTATGGCTTATATTAATGTATTTTTTATTAAAGTCAAATTGAACTTAAATATAGTATTGTGTTTGGTTCCGAAGCACTAATATCGATTGACACAGACCACTCATTAACTATATGCGTGTATATATATAAGTCTCAATTGTATAATCTTATAAATAAAATTATTTATACGATACTTTATGGGGGCTCACTCCCAAAATTTTCTATAAACCCATTTATTTAATTGATCAAAATTAGATAGACAAATGATTTCTGATTTGGATAATTTTACAATGATGATTTATGAATAGATATCTAAAAAATAAACGGTTCAGATTGTTAAAAAACTACATAATAGTAAGTCCCACAAAATATCCTACATTTAGTGTTAATATAGGATCCTACAATGAAATCTTGCTATATATATATATATATATTTAGATCATATAATTACAATATATGATGCACCTTCTCGATCGTGATTGAGGTCATCTACATTACCACTTAAGCAATCTTTTATCTACTTGATATGGGTATTAATTGTTACTTAAATTGTATTTATCAGATAATATAAGTCTGTTTTATTTGTTCAAATAACTTAGATCTGCTCACTTTATTTATTTTTAAAAGATAATAATATAGTTTTTTTTTTTTGTTAAGAATGTGTGTACTTAATTAGGTATTTAATCAATTGTTTTTCCCACTACATCTTAATTAAGCTAAGGTTATAATCGATCATTATATGAGCATGACATGACAATGACAAGATTAGCTTAATTTAAAATGCCATATATTAGAAGTTGTAGCCTCAATTTATGGGTCATAGTCAATTTTCTAGTAGTGATATCTAAATAAGCCATGAAGTTATATGGCTTGGTCTCGTCTTTACTCGATCTGTAGTTGTTTATATTCTCGACCCCACATTAATACGTACGTACGTTATTGCTCAAGCGTCAAGTCTTCAAAAGTTGATTAATTGCAGCCGAATGGCATTTATGCAAGAGTCAATAGTCTTTTAAAGTTCATTGGTACGATATTGTTCTATCACATATATATTTATTTAATCGCAAACCGTATACATTAATTAGTATTGCTTTTGTGTACACTTAATAAATTTGTTAAAAATTTTCAAATGTTGTCGGCATATTCAATTATTCATGTGTATGTATAGAGATTCTCAAATTCACACTTGATCTAGACGAAATTCAATACAAAGAATCCTTTGTGTCAATTCTATATAAAGAGCTTTTTAAGCGTAAATAATTCCCGTATAGAATTAATTCCGCCCAAACAAGTTTTATATATAGATATATATCATTGACATGAAAGCAATACTAGAGAAGGATGCAAGAATCACCTTTAACACATGTAATTAGTGTTTTCTAAAGAAGGATATATAAGTGGTTTTGTAAGAAAGTTCCAATTAGCAATTGTTGGGTAGCTGGAAAGGCCGTGAAATTGCTCACTCTGCACCCAAGTTTGATCCTCCCTATAGCCTTGATAAAAAATAAAAAAAGTTCCAATTAAAATTTTTTTTTTTGTGTAAGGAAAAAAAAAGTGATTTTTTATTAAATAGTTATGAATTTTATATTTATCGATTGCGTAATTAAATAATTATTGAGTTAGTCCAAATGATGAAAGATAATAAGTAAACGGACTAACATGAAGATATGTAAAAGGGACAATCATTTCCATACAAGAGGAATATTTAATTAACAAAAAAGATGTAAATTAAGAAACAAACTGAATTTGTGTGAAACTTGCTTTTTCAAGCAAGAAAACAAGAGTGGTGTTTCCATTCAATCTGATCTACAATATGTATAATGAGACAATTAATCCAATTCTTGATGAACTGGAGTTTGCCATCCAAAAAAAAAAAGGGTACAACCATTCAAAAATCTAAAGGAAGATTAAAGAGAGGAAAACACATTCCTACTTCTCTCTCTTTTTTCCATGAAATTATGTATTCTTTTCAGTGCAACTTCAAGTGTCTGCTCACTCATGTTAGCAAAACACACCCTGAACCAACCCGGTTCAGAGCAGTGGCAAGATGAACCGGGAGATATATTTAGCTTGACTTCATGCATCATAGAATTCCAAAGAGTCAGCTCACCTTCTCTTGTTGGTTGGTCCAAGAATGGACTTAAATTCATCCAACAAAACAACCCAGCATTTCCTTTCAAGCAGTCAATCCCAGCTTTCTTCAAACCTTGAATGATCATATCATATCTCTTCCTCAGCCTCTCTCTGTTTGTCTTTATGTAATTTTTAGTGAATTTGTGGTTGGATAGCATGGAAGCCAAGAGATGCTGTGTTTGGGAAGATATTAAGGTGAAGCTGGACATCCTTCTTGCTGTTGTCACAACCTTGTCATTGTATGAGTATATGGTGCCAACCCTGAAACCAGGAAGGCCAAGGTCTTTGGAAAGACTGTAAACGATGTGAACTCTTTCTGAGTCCTTGTAATTTTGGGCTTCAAGAATCTCTGCAATGCTTATGAATTCGGATGACGAAAAGGTGGAACCCGAATATATTTCATCAGAGACAAGGTGGATGTTCTTCTGGGTAACAAAATCAAGAATCTGTTGAAGGACTACCCTTTGGATTGTTGCACCCAATGGGTTTGACGGGTTTGTGATTAGTACCCCTCTCACTTTCATGTTCTTGGCTTCTGCTTCATTGTATGCGGCTTCTAGAGCTTGAGGAGTAATCTGGAAATTTTTTGAGCTGTTACAATGAATTGGTACAATATTCACACCAGTCCTCCACCTCAAATCTCTATCAAACCTGAAGAACAGAATTGACTTGAGATCAGAACATGCATGAAAATGGAACTAGCTTCCAAATTAAATATTTAATTAAGTTTTTAGTGATGAAGAACTAGTTCTTACCCTGGATAGTATGGGGTTGGGACTAGCAAAGCATCACCAGGATCAGCAAGAATGAAAGTCAATAGCTCATTGGCTGCAGTTGCTCCTGCAGTTAAGACAATCCTGGCAGGGTCAAATTTGGCTCTTCCTCCTCTGATTTGTTCCATGAAACTTGCCATTGCCTCTCTGAAAGACAAAAGGCCATGGTAGTCTTGAAACAAGGCATTGTCTCTGAAGCCTTTTGACCCACAGTTGGAAGCCTCTGAATGCTGCTCCAAGTACTCTTCCAACAAATCAAATGAAACCTGTTCACCAAGAAGCAAATTTACAGTTAATATTATTAGGTAACAAAAAAAAAAAAACTTCAAATCTTCCACATGATGAGAGCATACTTGATTCTCTGCAAGTCCCATCTGTATGACTCCATTTGGGTTACTTGATTCATCATAAGGGTTTTCATCATATGCTTTCCAACCAGCAAAGTATGGGGAGTCTTCTCCATGAGTATCAGAAACAGCAACTTTTGATAGCCCAACAACACAAGGACGTTGCCCAATCTCTATAGCCATGACCACTTGCTTAACACAATACTATTATTTTGGCTAGCTAGGAATGGATGGATGAAAAGGACTGTGTTTTATATGTGTAAGGACCAAAGAGCTAGACTGGAAGAAAGAGCTGAAAAGCTACACAACTGTTTGAATGAAACCTTGTTCGAAAGGACCCCTTGTATATATAACGAGAAGGGAAGGGTTTGATGGCTTTGACAACATAAAAATAGGTAATTATTTATATTAATTGGTCCCCGGCCCTCTACCAATATTAATTTTATCTCATCTCACATTAAATGGTTAGTTCGGTAATCATATATATATATATATATATATATATCTTGCCAAATCTTTTTCTCTTTATCTCAATCATCCTAAGATACGGATCGAATATGGTGGTTAATAGGTAGATTTATTATCCTAATTTATAGATATCATTCCCAAATTCATTTTCTAATTATTTTATGGAATTAACTATTAAGTTAACTATATGTTTAATTTGTAGATGAGTGGTACTAGAGACACTAATTCAATTTTATTCTAATTTTTTACATCGCAATTGATGTGCGAGTTATTTGTCTATATTTGGAATATTGCATCTTCTCCCAAATTTATTAATCCTTGTAATTAAATCATTTCCATATATTACCCTAAATTCCATGCTGAATATATACAAAATATTTGAGGGGATCCAAGAGTAGTTAAGTTCTTGATTGCCTGACAAAGATACCAATTTATTCAAGAGTTAAGATTCTGATTGTTCACGTAGTTAGGACAAAATAGAAGCTACGGGAAGATCTGATCATGGAAAAAGTATTGAGTATGATTGAGGTATAACTAATTTAACGTATAAAGGTATTATTTATATGCATCAATTCTTAACTTACAGAATTTATGATTCTTTTATTATTAGGTGTTTTTTGCCAGTATTCATTTTATAGTTTGAAAGGTTCTTATAGCCAATTCGATCAGTGGTTTTTTTAAATAGAAAATGGTAGTTAATTCGATCATCAATGATGTCTATGATATCTAAAGATATTGATTAGTTGTTGAGATGATGAACAATTTTTGAGCAATCTAAAGGACGATTAATATGTAATGATCATAAGATTGAAACGTAAATACTATTCATTAACTCTTCTTTTTTTTAAAAAAATATTCATTAACTCATTGTACGTACTAAGCTAGAATCATTGGGTATTATATATAAATGCTCATTAATACTTAATTTATTTTTAAAATTTGTACCTTAATTGAACCATACCGATATTAATTTTGTATATATATGCATTAATGGAGATCGACACTTTTGGCTTATTTGCATACTATATATATTTACACATACATGTGTGATGTGTAGATAGAAGAGTGTTTAACTTTTAAGGCACAATTATTTCATGTTTCTTATTAAATTGGTTTCCGTCCAACGATTGTATATGATATATTGATATATATGATGCATTATGCATGCCCCTTATAGGAGTTAGCTAGGATTATATATTTTGTGATGGTGAAGTGGATGGTGAAGATCCATGTGCAAGAACTCAACCACAGCTAGCATGAGATTTGCAATCAATCGATAGAATCCTTCCTAATGCATAAAATGATAGAGCTAGCTACAACGTTGAGATTAATTATATATACTCTATAGAGTAGCATTGATCGCATATATGACCAAGACTCGCCGACTTCAGCCTACAGACAAGTATCAACCGCAAGCTAGGTCTACACCAGATATGCAACTTCAATTTTATATATATATCATGCAAATATATATATACATATTAAATCTACATATAAATCATGATAGTAGAGAAATCAAGGAATTTTCCAAATTTTAGACACTATGATGTGAATAATTAACACAGTGTTTAACTTGTTAAAATACAAACTAATGAAAACACTATTACATAACTTTAGTTATCGCGTTTTTATTAAGATGAGGGTAAGTACTAATTAACCCAATAGTTGAGATAGTTTAGTTAAAAGAGTATGTTGTACGTAGAATTTTCTTGGGAAAAATACATTTTAGTCTTTTTGTTTTATCCCAAAAACAGATTTGATCCATATAATTTTATCTCTATATTTGGTCTTTGTATTTGTTTTTTCGCAATATATATGAGGACAATTTTACAATTTTACAATGTCACAAATTCAAAATTTCAATTTTTCTTTAATTAAAAATCAAATTGAAAGTTAAATACATAATTATTTTTTTCTCAATTTCTTTGCACCTAGGCTAAGTTAGATCATCTCCCTCTACTGATTAAAAAACATTATAATTATGATCGATGCAATGCAAGGTGATTGCTAAGCAAGTGTTCACCATAATTCCTAGCTGGCAAGGTGGATTCCAACTAAGAGCTAGGTAGAGAGGTGGCACGTCATGGAAGAACCCCAGAAATTTGGTTTAAGGTGTGACACGTATGATGACAAGGACATAAAGCCAATTGGCTTTAATGGGAAGCTCACAACTGGACTGCCCAATATGGCCTTTTTCCCCAGCATCACTCGCTGGCTCTAATATTAATTTAGGCACAAAAAGTTGGGAATCATTTTATTTAATCTTTAGCAGCTGCTGTGTCAACATCTTCTGCTTAAAGGACCAAAGTTTGTGTCACTTTATGTTGTTCTTAAGGACTACAAGTGTAACATTTATATGTGCCTTTTGTCTTAATTAATATTGCCCACTTATACTACATGTTGTGCAGCTACCCAGAAATGACTTCCAGATAGTGATCACAGTTGGAAAATAATGTTGAAAATGGTCGGTCCTCTTGAGCAGATTGGGTAGGTATATCCTTTTTGTGCTTTTGACATATATTTCATGTATATAAGAAATCTAGCTAGCTATTTCCATTGACATTCCGCAGAATCTCATTGGTTGAAGCATATATAAGTCCATATTTTTCAGTAATTAATTAGAAGGATTATTACAAGCTAGCGATATTAATTTGTGTGTAAAAAAAATTGATCGAGGTAAGATAAGAAATAATAAAAGTATGAAACACAGAAATACGTCCTTTTATGGCTCATGGACTGTATTGCTTATGATTATCATTTTTTGAAGATAAAAAAAACACAGAAAAAAATGAAGGATAAAGGGTGAATCACGTATGATCAAAATGAGGTAATCAAATCAAACGAAGGCTAGGGTTTCCTAAAATCTTTTTTTTTTTTTTTTTTAACAAAGGGATCGAGTTGGCATGTTTGTAACCCAATGAAGGGCCACAAATCTTGTTGGAAAGATATAATACCAATGACAATGTGCCACGCGGGAATGTTTATTATAATCTTGCTAGCTAGCTAAGATGATGATCATGTCCAGGAGTGAGAACACAGTAGAATATTGGGTAGGTGATCACATATGAATATTTTGACTCTGCTGCTTCGATCTGTTGGAATTAACATATCTTATGTTATCACTATATCAATCTAAATCAATCACACATTGAAACTAGAACTTACTTAATTAACATGCATTTGATAATTTTACAGTATAACATGTTATTATTTGATATCAGAACATTAATTTGTCCTATGAATGTTTAATTACTTATAAATAATAGTACTTAACGTTTTTGTGAACCATATAAAACGTAACATACATAACCTGTGATGCTTTAAGAGACATAATCCCAACTTGGGTTGGCAAGTGTTTACTAATGTCTACACAAAAGCATGACCATAATTGTCTTTTATCTTAGAAATTTCCTGCAGCTTGTTCAGAAAATGCTTCGTATCCTTATATATATATCCCTTGTGTACTTAATTTGCTATAATTTGTTAATGTTGTTGGTCTGGTTGGTAAACCATGAAATGCGATCCACCAGCGTCCACATAGACCATTGACTACCAATAATGCATTAATATTCATTAGTTATCAATTTGTCTGCCTTTCTGCACTTGACTATAATGTTATATGTATATTTCTCCACTTGCAATTGTTTTTGTTATTTTCTTTATATATTTTATGATATATATTGAATATATTCAAAGCAATATATATGCTTCTACATATGTGCCAAAAATCACCTTTTCGGGGAAACTTTCTACGTCCCAACCATGTGCCTTCCTTCCATATATCTTCACAAAATTAAAAATGTATGTATATATAATATAATTATATGGGTGTATACGATTTTTATTATTGATGGGATCATGTGATAACTATTTATATGTCTAGCTAAGTCTATAACTAATAATTGCATACAAAGATGAACTTTATTCCCGAACTGTATATATTGTGATCCAAATTGAACATCCATGCACAAAGTCTTAATTAGTTATATATAGAGATAAGATTGCTTCACCAAGATTAATATAATTAATTATAAAATGCATACCACAAAAAATGTACGTAGATCTAATTAATTAATACAGTTGCTTCATTAAATATCAAATAAGTAACTGTCAGAAGATTGAGTAAATTAAGTCATGAAATATTTCTTTTAAACTGGATAAAACTGTTGAGATAAATTCCACATTAAAAATGTAAGGGTCTTACTGGCTTATAAGGATTTGAGCTACTCGTCCTATTGTCAATTAGTTTTAGAATGAATGTTTAAATTCTTTTATAGTATCAAAGTAAGTTATCCAAGTAATGCGCTCAAACGTCCATACGTACTCTCATGTCATCTAATATAAATTGTCCATGTACATATTAGGCTTGAAATAATGTTACATGTGCAGAGACATATTGAGAGAAATATCATATTGAAAATGTCAATATGAAGGAAGGCCTTGTTAGTGATTTATAAGGGTTTAATTAAGCTACTCTTTTTATACCAGTGCAACTTGAAAAGATGAAAAACGCAGGCCGTGCCTCTAGTACTAACATGCGCGCGCACCATGCACGATTAATTTGTTTGTGGTTTTAATTTGTTAATGTCGTCATCTCTGTCAGAAATTCTTCTATAATTAAATTATTAATTTATTCCATCTTGGACTATTCTGGATTGTCTTGATCTCTCTTTCTTCTCTGTTTGTGTGTACTCCAGCTCCTCGCCAACCAGGAAACGACGCAGACTAATCAACTGCATATATACATGGCTGCTTTCATTGGAACTCATGCATGAAATATATTTTTCATACACACACACACACATATATATATATTCTAATAAGACCTCGTAAATTGAGTTCAAACACATGCTTGCATATGTACTCCATTCTAATAAGTAACTAAATTAAGTCATTTACATAAATAATAATTAATTAATTAAGGACAGCACAGTTCTTAAGATGATCAAATATATATATGAATGATTAACTTTAAAAATACTTAAACACCATTTTCATAATAATTAACAATTTTAAAAGAAGAAACTTTTGCTGGCAAATGTTTGAAGCTAGATGATCATAAAAGCGATTGAATATTGGTTTACTTAATATGTTTGGCTCACAATGATTGTATAAAGAGCTATATATATCAAAGTCAAATACTGATATATCGAGCTCAATTTTATAATGTGTCTGGTTTCTAAAAGTAGTAGAATGAGTCTCTGTCTTCACATAGCCAAACAACTATATATATATATATATATATGTATATTTATATACAGTTTTTTTTTCTAGAAAGGACGGCCTCAATTTTTTTTCCACGAATTTCTAGCACTGAGCGCTCAATAGCTGTAGCCGAATGCTAGGCACTATCATTTTCTTCTTCTTCCGAGAGCTCAGTACTCCCAAAATTCCAAAGATATTAAAATATGCAGCCTCCACAAACTCCATTTTACACCTTAAAAGGGTATGTGGTCAATTGTCGAGAAATTAATTACCCTAAAAAATTGGTAGAGGAAATGGTGCCGAGCGCTTGTACGTTGCAGTGCTTGACTGTTATAAAAAAGCCACTACCGAGTGCTCGGTACAATCACCTAGCGCGCAGCGACGAGAATCTGCAAAAAACGGATGCATTTGTTACAACATTCTAATGCTCCATGAGGCATTCATCTTTGATCATTAGTTTGTGCTTAAAACGTACATCAACCTTATTACCCTCTGTTTGATAATTGATATGCATGACCTGATCTTGATCCCTCTTTTCCCCACATCAAACTCAGATCAACGTACATGAAAAACATATACATATAATCATAACTATATTCCAGGGATTTATTCAAATTAAGTGTTTACATTAATTTGGTCATTAATATATATAGCCAATTGCTTACTCTATTTTGGGGCCTGCCATGTATATATCAAGTGGTATAGTACTACATCTGGTGTAAAAGCTTGATAAGCAATGGTACGTTATATTAAACAAATGATATCTTAAATAACTAATGTATCGATCTTAATCAAGTCAGACAACCTCAAAATAAGCTTAAAATGTCAATGGTTAGAAGTTGTACGCCAACATTAATATGTTGTTTCTCAAATCTTCCAAAGTTGATTGCATGACAAGTCAAAGACAAAACAGTATATAATTATCAATTATAAATTGGATTTATGTGAAACTTGCTTTTTCAAGCAAGAAAACAAGAATGTGCTTCAATTCAATCTGACCTCTCTACAGTATATATAATGAGACAAATCCAATTCTTGAACTGGGTTTTGTCCTCCAAAGAATCAAAAATGGTTAGAACCATGAAAAAGGGGAAGATTAGAGAGAGGAAAATGGGTTTTCTAGCTAGTTCTCTCTCTTTTTTTCTATGAAATTATGTATTCTTTTCAATGCAACTTCAAGTGTGTGCTCACTCATGTTAGCAAAGCACACCCTAAACCAGCCTGGTTCAGAGCACTGGCATGAAGAACCAGGAGATATATTGAGCTTCACTTCATGCATCATAGAATTCCAAAGATTCAGTTCACCGTCTCTTGTTGGTGTGTCCAAGAGTGGACTTAAATTCATCCAGCAAAATAATCCAGCATTGCCCTTCAAGCACTCAATCCCAGCTTTCTTTAAACCTTCAATGATCATGTCATATCTCTTCCTCAGCCTCTCTCTGTTTGTCTTTATGTAATTTTCAGTGAATTCCTTGTTGGATAACATGGAAGCCAAGAGATGTTGTGTTTGAGAAGATATCAAGGTGAAGCTAGACATCCTTCTTGCTGTTGTCACAACCTTGTCATTGTATGAGTATACAGTGCCAACTCTAAAACCAGGAAGGCCAAGATCTTTGGAAAGGCTATAAACAATGTGAACTCTTTCCGAATCCTTATACTGCCGTTCTTCAAGAATCTCTGCAACGCTTATGAATTCGGAGGATGAGAAGGCAGATCCTGAATAGATTTCATCAGAGACAAGATGAATGTTTTTGCGGGTGACGAAATCAAGAATCTCTCCGAGGACTACCCTTTGGATTGTTGCACCTAAGGGGTTTGATGGATTTGTGATTAGTACCCCTCTCACTTTCATGTTCTTGGCTTCTGCTTTATTGTATGCAGCTTCTAGAGCTTGAGGAGTAATCTGGAAATTGTTTGAGCTGTCACAATGAATTGGTACAATATTCACACCAGTTCTCCACCTCAAATCTCTATCAAACCTGAAGAACAGAATTGACTTGAGATTAGAACATGCATGAAAATGGAACTAGCTTCCAAATTAAATATATAATTAAGTTTTTGAGTGATGGAGAACTAGTTCTTACCCTGGATAGTATGGGGTTGGGACTAGCAAAGCATCACCAGGATCAGCAAGAATGAAAGTCAATAGCTCATTGGCTGCAGTTGCTCCTGCAGTTAGGACAATCCTGGCAGGGTCAAATTTGGCTCTTCCTCCTCTGATTTGTTCCATGAAACTTGCCATTGCCTTTCTGAAAGACAAAAGGCCATGGTAGTCTTGAAACAAGGCATTCTCTCTAAAGCCTTTTGATCCCAAGTTGGTAGCTTCTGAGTGCTGTTCCAAGTACTCTTCCAACAAATCAAATGAAACCTGTTCATCAAAAAATAAATAAATAAATTATTAGTTGACAATTCTATAAAATGAAAAAAACTCCAAATTTTCTTCTTGGCTTTTTTTTTCTCTTTGAATTGAACCAGTTGGTTGATATTGTCTGATGAGCACTTACTTGATTCTCTGCAAGTCCCATCTGTATTACTCCATCTGGGTTGCTTGATTCATTATAAGGGTTTTCATCATATGCTTTCCAGCCTGCAAAGTATGGGGAGTCTTCTCCATGAGTATCAGAAACAGCTATGTTTGATAGCCCAACAACAGAAGGTTGCTCAATCTCTATAGCCATAACTAGCTTTCTTTTAGAAGGACCTTCTTAAAGAAGCTGTTATGACCAAAAGAGCTGATATGTATGAGAACTGTTTGAATGAAACCTTTGAAGGAGACCCCTTATATATAGCAAGGGAAGGATTTGGGCCTTGGGGCTTTGAAATATAAGAAAATGGACCCCTCAACTTGCCTTTTCTCTTTCAAAAAAAGGAAGCAAAAAAAAAAAAATACAGAAAAAAGAATCAATCATTGATTCTGTAATGTAAGCATGATATACCAAAGCTGATTGCCTTTTACAGAGAGATGTAGTTTTTATGGTATACTAATTTCATGTACATGTAACCAACATCTGTTTATTAATTCTGCTATCTTTATCTTAATCTCCCTAAGATATGATTTAAGATATGGACCAAATTTGGTGGTTAGGTCTCTCTCACAACAAATCCCCATGTACTTCCCCAACCTATGACAAACCAAATCCTTGCAGAGCAAAGTCTCTAAATTCGATGCTGAATTAAACCAAGACTGTTTCAACAAACTAATGTTTGAAGAGATCTAAGAGTGGTTAAGTTGGATGACCTGACAAAGATACCAAGTTAATTACCCAAGATTAAGATTCTGATTTGTGAACAAAGCTAGGACAAAACTGAAGCTCCAGAAAAGATCTGCTGACCCCACACGTACATACATATATATCTACACACATATGCATGCATTAGTTCCTAGCAACAGAACTTATAATTTTGAGGATTGTAACAACAATAATAATGGGTTTTTTTTGGGTGCAAGTTTGAATTATTGGTGCAGCAAAAAATGCAGTGATTTCCTTATCAAGTATCATATGCTGTACTGCTCATTATATTCAAAAGGGTACATGGTATTTTTTAGGCATATTGTATACATGTCAATGAAGCGACATTTTTTCGTATACAGTAATTCATCTAGTACCATTCACAATTAAAATTCTTATCACACACACCGAAAAAGTAAAAACTTTATTAAAATGTGAATCGAATTTGAATATCCATCTTAAGATTTTGATCTAACAGTAATTAGTAATCATGAATGATCTATAAATTAATACCCAATAAAGAAAAGAAATAAATAAGGTAAAAAAACACTCGAGATTGAGAAAAGAAAGCAACTATAGATAAGGGGAATAAGTACTTTTTGAGGGGGGAGGAGATGGTGAAATATCCATGTGCAAGATGCCAAGAACCCAACACAGCTAGCATGAGATTTGCAATTAATACATAGAATCCCTCCTAAAGCATGATAAAACAGAGAACGTGAAAGGAGTGATCATATGACGACTACATGGCCACTTCACCCTGCAAGGGAGAGACAAGTATCAACCAAAACGTCTTACATCAGATATGCAACTTCAATTTTATATAATATATATACATAAGTATTTGTTTTAGTAGTTTTATACATAAATCATCGATCATATTATAAAATATTTCATGAGATTGCAGTGATCATGGGCATAAGGCAATTACAGTACTAGCTAGCTTGCACTATGATCTATTCCCAGTGGAATGCGCTTTTCATCTCATATCCAACTAGCTAGCTACTGGTTTTGGGAAACATGTAGTTGATTGTAATTAAATAAAAAATAGACCCCTCATGGTCCTCGAGAAATATTATACATCCAAACAAAAAGGGAGGGGGGTTGAGGTGGTTTGTCTGTACCAATTATTAAATTACTTGTGAAAGAAAAAAAGAAGAAGGTAAAACTAGTTAGTTTGATATACATTGTTAGTCTATTCTTTGCCATTTAAGTTTAATATAATTAGTATGTGAGGAGATATGTGAAAGTGTAGATATATACAGTCGTTTCCGTGTAATAATATATAACATGCAGACGTTATCTATTTGTATAGGCCATTGCTAAGAAGGTGACGTGTACTTCACAATGTTCACATTCTTAAGTGGGTTACAGAGGATTAATAGGAAACATGCCATGGAGATGGAGTGGAAGCACACCAGAAATTAGGACCGACACTTATGACAGGGACAGAGACCAATCAATTGGCTTCATACATGGGGATTGCTCACTACTGTGCATACAGTCTGCACTGTCCTAGATGACCTTTTTGCAGCATCACTCGTTAATTAATTTAGTAATTAATTTAAACAAATTAAATTCAAAAAGTTGTGGGGAATCATTTTAATTGCTTGACATTTCTTAATCGTTTTTGTTGCTCATGAGGACTACAACTGGAAGATATGTGTCTGTCTATGTGTGTTTTAATTTTGTCTTGATAGTTTGCTTAATTGCATTTTCTAATTGGTTGCTATCTGCAGCCAAAACAGACTTCACATGGTAAGAGTCAAGGCACTTTATGATTGACAAATAAAAATGCTCGCAATGTCATTAAGTTCATATTCTTTGTTTTTCAGTCTCCTTTCTTTGTTAACCCATTTATAGTTAAAGCATGTTATTGTTTCTTTGGACATATAATGAATGGAACAAACAAAACGATATCCCATATTCCAAAATATCATTTTATTACATTAAATGCTTGTGTTTCTGTATTATGGGTGGGTAAATATTGTTCTTTTATTTATTTATAGAAATTCTGAAAAAATGAAGGATAGGTAAATCGCATTTAATCGAAACACACACTGAGGGTTCCCTAAAATTTTAATAAAAGATAAAAAAGGGAGTTGGCATGTTTGTAAATTGTAACCTAATCAAAGTTCAAAATATCTTCATGGAAGATATAATGAACGACAATGTGCCACTTGAGATTCCTTATTATAATTATGCTAAGATCATGTCGATCGAAGAGAGAGAACCATAGAATATTGGGTAGGTGAAAATCGATCAATACTGACTCTGCGGTCTCTGCTTCTATTAGATTAATTACTTAATTGCTGTTGAATTGGTTTATGACTATATGGTACTTTGTAATTTATAAGATTTTAATGCTAGGTGAGGTGAAGCACATGCGACTAAATTGAGGTACATATAAGATTAGAGTATTTAACTCAAAATTAATTAATTATATTTGGAACTGGGCATTTACAAAGTGATTCTCGCATCAATACTAGGGTCATCTGTATTTAGTTGAGGTGAATTCTATATAGAAATCCTTTTTGCCAATCCTATAAAAAAAAAGTTTGTTTGAACGAGATTTTATACTAAAATTCAGGATCTTATTCGAGAATACTTTACGCATAAAAAACTTCTTATATAGAATTGACATACATTGTCTAACATATATGTATACATGCTTAAGTTGAGTACTTATGATAATGAATGATTCCTTGTATGTTTGTACGAACACGTTTTGTGAACCCCATATGCATATGGCTTTGAGGCATTGAGAGACATAATATCCCAAGTTGGGCATGCATGTCTATGCAAAGACATGGCAATAGGCCATCCTTGTCTTCACCTTAATTCAATTACAAATTTAATTAATTTCCCGCAGGTACTTCTGCTTCTGCATATTCTGCTCTCAGCCTTACATTTAGATTTATAGTACGTACACAAATATATATATTCTCTATGTTGCCAGCTTGCACCCATATAGATATTAATATATAATTTTTCTTAAATCCAAAAAAACATATTCCTTTTTAATAAATTAATTGATGTTAATGTTGCTCTAGCTAGTTGTAAAGCATGAAATGCGATCCACCAGCGTCCACATAGACCATTTGACTATTAATAATTTAATAATGCGTTAATATTCATAAACAATTTTGTATCCCTTCCTGCACTTTATTTATGTTTTATTTTATATGATAATATCTAACGTTTTTAATTTTTTTTTTCCCTCCACTTGCAATTGTTTTTTCTTAATTCTTTTATAATTGAATATATTCAAGTAATTTAACTTTCTAATTATGTTCCAAAAGTCACCTTTTTGTGGAAAATTTTCTGCCTCCCAACCATGTGCCTTCCTCCATGTATACATTTTTTTTAAATGCATCTATTTGTGTGTATGAATACTTTCATTAATTATTGATATATCGATGATATATTAACTATAGATGAGTCTATAGCTAATAATTGCATGGCTGAATTAAGTTTCTTGTACTCCCTAAATTGTGATCCAAGAACATCCACGCCATGCACACAGACTTAGAGATAAGATCTGCTTTATCAACATTATCAAGTATATATATATAAGACGCACTCACCATGATTTCTCTGCTTCTAAATTCTTAATTAATATCATCTCTCTTACAACTTCTATAAATTTATTACATTATTTTGACTATATATTATATATACACACACACACACAATTACACATTAGAAGAATGTGTTTTGCAAATAAATTGAACGACATGTTATGTTTCCTATTGTCGATCTAAAATAGCAATGAAAGAAAATGTATTCTTCTATGTAACCCATATTAATAGTCTATTAATATAACATAAATATGTACCAATCATTGATAGTTTGACAATATAAACATATATATAGTCCACCTCCTTGCCAACTCTTTGCCAACCAATTAGCAACCACGCAGGATCAGCTGCATATCACAATCATCTCATATACATGGCTTCACATTGGAACTCATGAAATTCTTCATATTCTAGAAAGGCCTCGTAAATTGAATTCAAACACATGCGTGTGCATGCATATACCTAGTGTCTAATGGCGCTTTTTAGCCATTCCAATAGCTACAAATCTTTTTTGTTTCTTTTTCATTTTTTAATTTATGAAAGGGATACTTTAACTTATCAAATTAACACGCGTCCTTATTAAGATAATTTTATGCTCCATCAAAATGTATTTAACGTTTTTAAAGTGTGAACAATGTACCATGAGAGAAAGAGATAAAAGAGAGAAGAGACTAGAAGAGAAGAGAGATCGAGCGAGGAAACCGACCTGCTCTAACCCGCTCCCCGATTAACTTGCATTTATGAAAGGGATACTTTAACTTATCAAATTAACATGCGTCCTTATTAAGATAATTTTATGCTCCATCAAAATGTATTTAACGTTTTTAAAGTGCGAACAATGTACCATGAGAGAAAGAGATAAAAGAGAGAAGAGAATAGAAGAGAAGAGAGATCGAGCGAGGAAGTGTAGCAGTCATCGGTCGGGGTTGAGGGAGGAGGGATGCACAAGTTGGTCAATGTGAGGGGAGTTGCCGGGCTGTTCACGGCAGGAGGACGACCGGAGAAACAAATTAAGAACCCTCTTGATCTTCTATTTTTTATTTTTCTCCATTTTTTCACTTTTGTAATCTATTGTTTTTTTAGAAATAGTTTATTGGTTAGGGCATTCAAGGTCATTCTCTTTACAACTTGGTGTCCAAAACCACTATTGATTGTCCATAAATTTCCTCTTACAAAATCTGTTTCCAAGGCCCTCTTCTATAGTCTTATGTCCGGCCCAAACTTTTCAAAAAGTTAGCGAGTTTATCTGGGCCTGAGTCCAAGCCCAAAATTGCGAACCGTCCCATTTTAGATCCGTATAAGTGCGTGTGCATGTTTTTATTTGGCCGAAAGAGGAAGAAGCCATTTCAATGGCTTCGCCATCGTCCCTCACTCCTCCTACAGTCCCGATGGAGCTCCACGTCAAAAACCGCGAAAAGCTCTTCAACTCTCTTCGTCACCACCTCTCTCAGTCTTCTCGTTCGCTCCATGGTTTTGTCTTCCTCCAAGTAATCCATCCCTCTTATTCTTCTCCTTCATTTTGACTATTTCATTTTCATACAAAATAAATTTGATTTTCGCTTTCATCAACTGCTTGTTGTTATTGTTGCTTTTAGGGAGGTGAGGAGCAAACTCGATATGACACTGATCACATCGAGCTCTTCAGGTACCTAGTTGAAATAATTATTTTATTAATTATATTCGTAATTATGATCAATATTCAATTTAATTTCTGTTTTCCCGTTGAAATATTGTTTGACTATGAATTACTAGTATTTCAAAGTGATCATTGGCTTTAGGTAATGTTTAATTCTGCTTATAGACAGGAGAGTTACTTCGCTTACTTGTTTGGAGTAAGAGAGCCTGGTTTCTATGGAGCTATAGTAAGTACATGTATTTGTGACTTTCGGGTTGTTCTTGACTGTGATTATTTTTTTGGGTATTGGTTTATATATTGAAGCTTATCAATTTTAGGCTTTTTGGCTTTTATAGGTTACACCTAAAAATTGTTCTTCTTGTAATGTTTATGTAACTCTTCTCCTGAAGGACATTGCAACTGGGAAATCTATTCTCTTTGCTCCTAGGTTACCTGCTGATTATGCTGTTTGGTTGGGGGAGATAAAGCCTCTAACTTACTTCAAGGTGATTGAGGGTTTAATAGTTTTCTGTGCCAGCATAAAATGCTGTCGGTACTTGGAACTCATTAGCTCATGTTAATACTATTCATTTGCAGGAAAGATATATGGTTAGCGTGGTATACTATACTGATGAGATTACAAAAGTTTTACATGATGCATATCAGGGAGTTGGTAAACCTTTATTGCTTCTCATGCACGGGCTCAACACAGATAGCGGAGAATTCGCAAAACCAGCAGAGTTTAAGGTTAATACATTTCATACTCCCTTTATGTCTCAAACCATTATTCATACCTTCAGAAATGAATTTCAGTGCCAGGTATTGGTTCAGGTGGTTAAGGCTGGGTTGGGGAATGTCAGGTGTTAGGTTGAATCAATATATACATCTTCATATTCTTTAATTGGAACATTATATTGAATACATCTTCTTAATCTTTGTATAGGGGATTGATGAGTTTGACACGGATTTGAATACCTTACATCCGATTTTGACTGAATGCCGTGTTATAAAATCAGATCTGGAGCTTGCTCTTATTCAGTTTGCCAATGATATAAGCTCTGAAGCTCATATCGAGGTAACCATTTGTGAAAATGTTTCATTGCCAAATTTTATACTCATCATATGTATCATATACATGTTGCAATAAATAAATTTAACATATATTTCTGCACATTATTCTCAAAAATTTATTTGTGAGACATGCATTTGTGCATATTTGTACTTCAATAAGTGCCGGGAGCAGCTCAGTGAAGGGATCAGTTATCTCACTGTTGCATAAACTTTGTGTATTTTGAAATCTTGATTTTGGGCTTATAGCTTTAAAAATATTTCAGAACTTGAGTACCTTTTCTGTAGTCATGAGACTCATGATCTAATGGATTTATAACTATTTTTCCTTCTGACCAGGTCATGAGAAAAGTTAGGGTTGGCATGCATGAGTATCAGCTGGAAAGCATGTTTCTACACCATTCCTACATGTACGGTGGCTGTAGACATTGCTCATACACATGTATTTGTGCTACTGGTGATAATAGGCAAGTTTTTCTTTATCAAAATTACATTTTTGTTATTCTGCAACAAACAGTTCGAATAATCTGTTAAATATAGTTTACCAGCTCTATTTCCTCTGTGGTCTTTCTTTTGTATCATGCTCTAATACAACTCTTCTCAAAAAAAGCATTAATCTCAACTAGAGTGAAATCAAGCCTTCTCGGCTGTCATCTGTTTGTAATTTGAAAAAAGATCGTTAGACTTTTTCCTTCTGGGTGGAAGGAGGGGTCTAAGTGTGAGTTCTAGTGTTAACATATCATTTTGATTACATTATGGGTTTATTTAAATCTATTGATTTTGACATTAATCTCAACTGTAAAAATGTTAAAAGTTCTAAAGTTTTGAAAATACAGTGCTGTTCTCCATTATGGGCATGCGGCAGCTCCAAATGACAGGGTATGGTAGACTTCGCCACTGAAGCACTTTGTTATGTTATCAAAATTTTCCTAACATATTTTGTACAGACCTTGGAAGATGGAGATTTGGCATTGCTTGATATGGGAGCTGAATACCATTTTTATGGGTCTGACATAACTTGTTCCTTCCCTGTGAGTATATGTATTTTATGTTTGTAATTGTTCTTTTAGCTTGCTAGTCTGCTTTTAGATATCACCAGCCAGTTGTTAGTGGGCCTAGACTTTTCAAGTTAGCTAGGTAGCCACCAGAGTCATTCATTATAAAAATGTGGCCTTATCCATTCTTTATTTTACATAGATCCTAGATGGAGCTCTTAAATTGGACTGCATGAAATCGTTATAATATTTTTATCATGATAATCGTCATTCTTCCTTTATTTAATTGTATGAGTTATTATATGGCCGCTTTATGTAAATGGACTAATAAGATGATGATAGCTGTTGAAGGTTTTGAAATTAATTATAAGAAATTTTTGGTTGGTTTTGGAATTAGGGTTTCTGATTTGGGAGTTTGTAGAGAAGAATTCATTTTCCCCACATTTTTCTCAGAATTCTTTCAACGTTATCTGCAGGTGAATGGAAAGTTTACCTCTGACCAAGAACTTATCTATAATGTAAGTGCATTAATATTAATGACATTGATTATATCTTTAATTTTTCTTCTTGTTCTTTTGTTCCTGACTATCTTGCTTTCAGGCTGTCCTTGAAGCTCACAATTCGGTCATATCTACAATGAAGCCTGGAGTAAGCTGGCTTGATATGCATAGGTATGACTTGATTCTACTAAATATTTTCAGATTTTTTCTAATATCATGCACATTCTGATTCTCTTTGCCTTCTTATAATGGCAGACTTGCAGAAAAAGTTATTCTTGATTCATTGAAGGCAGGGGGCATCCTAGTTGGGTAACAATCATCGTATATCAATTATGTATTCTATTATACCAATTACTTGCAAGTTGTTACTAGTTTCGAAAGGATAAATTTAATTAAGCTTCTCATTGTTCTTGTTTCTAGCAATGTAGACGATATGATGGTTGAACGACTGGGTGCTGTTTTCATGCCTCACGGTCTTGGCCATTTCCTTGGTATTGACACTCATGATCCTGGCGGCTACACAAAGGTTTTTATCAATAAATTATCTGCTAGTCTTTTCTGGCTAATCTTTTGGAAAATTTCAAATTGCTGCATTTGAATAATATTTGGCATTTCTCCTTGATGGAACTTGGAACAATTACATAATATTCAGGGAATGGAGAGGCCAAAAGAACCTGGATTGAAGTCTTTACGTACAATAAGAGAACTCCAAGAGGGAATGGTTAGTAATGAATTTTTGTGTGTTTGCTTTTTTTCCACCCTTAGTTACAGATCAAATCATTTCATTGAATGTTCTGAGTTTTTATTATTCTGAACCCTGTTTAAAGCAAATTATATTGCATTTGATGCTATGTCTCGGGGGCTTATTTTGTAGGTGATAACCGTAGAGCCTGGATGCTACTTCATCAATGCGTTGTTGATTCCAGCCATGGAAAGTTCAAAGACTACTAAGTTCTTCAATCATGAAGCAGTTAATAGATTTAAAAGTTTTGGTGGAGTTCGAATTGAAAGTGACTTGGTACCCCCCTTCTGTGAACCTCTATGATGCCTTTTACTGCTTTCACCCATGTTCCTTTTCTCCTTGGTCATAATAATATTTTGTTTTGGACTTGAATTTAGTTGTTTCTATTTGTACCTTTGTTATTCCTGATTTGACTTCACTATCTAATTTTTTTGTAACACTTAACCACATCATTGAAACAGTACAGGCTGCTGTACTCCCTTCCTCTGGCTTGCTTTTTTGATTTCATATGTATCTTATTTTATTTGTACTGACACTGTGACTGTGTGTTTGCATATTACTCTGGTTTTTGTAGCATGTCACGGCTAACGGTTGCAAGAACATGACAAAGGTTCCTCGGGAGATATGGGAGATCGAAGCAGTAATGGCAGGGGCACCATGGCCACTTGATAAAGGCAGGGACACCATGGCCACTTGATAAAGCCTCCATGTATTCAGAAAATGGACAGAAATATTGTAATAAGGGATTCTGATTTACTAGACGGTCGAATAAAGTAACACATCTGCTGTAAAATAATGTTACAAAACTTAGAACCAAATACTCTGTTCTCTCTCTCTCTCTCCATCTCTTTCTTTTGCACACATTTTTTTTTCCTAGAAAAATAAGCGCTGGAATTGTTATTCAATAGGGCCCGTACTTCACCAAGTAACAATCACAATCATAAAAAAGAATTCTATTACTATAATACGCAATAATTAAAAAACTCTTAACTATGTTAAGGTGATTATTAAAAAAAAAATCTACAATACAATTTTTTTTTATTCTTAAATGTCGATGGTTTCTTTCACCTTTTACCTATTAGGGTATTGATTTTCTACTCTTAAATTTGTTTGTATCACATAAGGTGGCTCCACTACAGATCTTTTAGATGTTATAGTGCAATGGGAAAATTCTGAAATAATTTACCGAATTATTTGTGTTATTTCGGTAGTCAACATCGAATCCTTAATATTATTTACACCATTCAATAATAGTCTATGGAAATAGTTCAAGAGTGGTCAACTTAGTAATTGAGGGTAATTGGAATATCCTATCCAAATTGTTTTGTACTTGGATTCCGTTGGGCCTTGTGTGGGCCTAATGTTTGGGCAATTTACAGGGCAAGTATTTGGGCCTTATATGGGCCTAGGTCAGATTCTTAATTTTGCTGCGGAACAGTGTCGTGTCCTGGGTTGACAGTACGACTGTACGAGGACCCTCCCAGTTGAAGTCAAAAAAGACATGAAACTCCCCGGCCTCTACAGTCTACTTATAGTAAAAAAAGCGGTCGCACACGCACGCAGCTGAAACTTGTAGTTACCCAAAAAACCCTCGTAGAACCCTAAGTCCGCTCTCAATGGGTCGCCGAAAGAATAACAACAACAAGAGCAACAACGATCAGAGCTCGAGCTTCAGCCACTTGCCCCAGGGCTCCAAGATTCGCTTCGCTGACGCAGACGACGACGAAGCTCTCAACGACGCTTCCGAGACCTCCAACCACGACGAGTCCATGTGCGAACCCGACCTTGACAAAGCCGTTGACGACTCCATGGGCGAGCCTGAGGTCTCCTTCATCGAAGCCGATGATAAAACCAGCGCCGACTATTACTTCGACTCCTACTCTCACTTCGGTACCTTTCTGACTTTCTTTCTTTCTTTCCACGCGTTTTGCTTCTGGTTTTGTTTTCAGTCTCTGTTTTAATGCTGTCGAAACTGAGCTAAACAGAAAGAAAAGGGGAATCTTTGGATTTATAATTTTAGTTTTTCGGTCTGGTTGTGGAAGTTTTGAACTTGGTTGCATTGTTGGATTGAGCTTTGGTTTGATTGTAAGGGCAGCAATTATTACATAAATTAATGTAGTGATGGCTGGGCATTCACATATGTCTAATTTAAATGCTTAGAGTTGCTATATACTGTTTAAGAAGTTGTTGAATTAGTGATACTTCTCTTATGCTTGTACTTACCAAGCTGGGTCTGTGTTGTTTCTTTACTACTGTGTTTATTGTTAATTAATTGCATATTGTATACTTCATATGGGGCTATTGTGATGGATACTTGCTACAAAAGGCTTATTTTTGTCTTTTTTTTTTTCTTCTGTTATTGCAGGTATTCATGAAGTAAGTGTGCTGCTCTTGGATACAAAGCAATTTTGTGTTTCAAGCTTTTGGCTTTCTTGGTAATACCCATTAGATGTTCTCTCAATATTGTTGTGTTGCAGGAAATGTTGAAGGATATAGTGAGAACCAAGACATATCAAAATGTTATTTATCAGAATAAGTTTCTATTGAAGGACAAGGTTGTTCTTGATGTTGGAGCTGGGACTGGAATTTTGTCCCTCTTCTGTGCAAAGGCAGGCGCACAGCATGTTTATGCAGTATGTTTTTTTTTAAAGAAAGTTTATTGACAAATCAATTTCCATAGATGCATTATCTCCTATTTTGTAATGTATTTTGGTTATATGAGTTGAAATTTTTTTCATTTGCAGGTTGAGTGCTCAGATATGGCTGATATGGCAAAAGAAATCGTTGAAGCAAACGGATTTTCTAATGGTAATTTTCTTAGAATTCATACCTGCATGTAGCTTTGTTCTGTCTCTTGATATTGTTTTGACAAAATAAGTATTCTGCCTACTCATTGGCTATTTGATCAATGCAGTTATAACAGTTATGAAGGGAAAGATTGAAGAAATTGAGCTCCCAGTTTCAAAAGTGGATATTATTATCTCAGAATGGATGGGATATTTTTTGTTGTTTGAGAATATGTTAAATACGGTCCTCTATGCTCGTGACAAATGGCTTGTAAGTAGCATTTACATTCCAAAATATTTTTGCATTTCTTGGATAAGAATAATTAAACCTTATGCAAAAAATCCTTTCAGTTGGATGGGGCTTAGGCTCATCTGGCCCTTGTTGAGGGATAGGGATACAGTCCATATGCTGTTTTGGGGTCCTATAGGTGCTTTTTGATCTTTTGTAGAAAATTGGAGCCGGTGCATATTCCTAAAATCAAAGATCTACTCACCATTGGCTTATTTATATTGAAAATGCATTCTTTCTTTTCTTTTTTGTAGGTAGATGATGGAGTTTTGTTTCCAGACAAAGCTTCTCTCTATTTGACAGCTATTGAGGACTCAGAGTACAAAGATGACAAAATAGAATGTAAGCTTGTTAACCTCTTGTGTGTATACAAGTATATCATTGCTACTTTTTTCTGGGACTTTTCAAATTTGTCAAATGCATGAGGACTTTAACGGTTTAACATTCTTGAGTTGGTCTTGTCAGTGAAGTTTCAAATGTTCTTTAGCGCCTTACGAATGTGCATGTAATCTTCAGTGCATTCTTTGACTTTTGCTTCTTCCCTCTTGCAATTTTTATGCTATTCCAGTTTGGAACAATGTATATGGCTTTGACATGAGCTGCATCAAGAAGCAAGCCATGATGGAGCCTCTTGTGGACACAGTTGATCAAAATCAAATCGTTACAAACAGCCAGTTACTCAAGGTGGGAAATACCTATGCACGTGCACCCTGCTGCACTGCATGAAATAAGTCTTAGGCCCCTTTTTATGCTGCTTTTTTTTTTTTCTCCACTAACGTTCTCCAATTTGATTCATTCAGACAATGGATATATCTAAGATGGTTCCTGGAGATGCTTCCTTCACGGCTCCTTTTAAGCTTGTTGCTGAACGTGATGATTTTATTCATGCTTTTGTAGCCTACTTTGATGTGTCATTTACAAAATGTCATAAATTGATGGGCTTCTCCACAGGTCAGTGTTCTTTACCTCCTATTTTTGTTCATTGGTTGTCCGGGTCAAAGTTTGGTTTCAGAAATATGGGCATTGTAAGCATGCATTTGTTCATGTCCAAGTTCATCAGTCGGTAATCATATCTTTCTGACAACTGGAAATATAATGCAGGGCCAAGATCACGGTCTACACATTGGAAGCAAACAGTCCTGTACTTGGAAGATGTGCTAACAATATGTCAAGGAGAGTCAATTGTGGGAAGCATGACCGTGGCGCAAAACAAAAAGAATCCCCGTGATATTGATATAATGCTCAAGTATTCCTTAAATGGCCGGCGATGCGTGGTCTCAAGGGTGCAATACTACAAAATGCGCTAGCGTCGGTTTTGTCACGTCAAGAAACCAATCCAGAATTGCAACAACCGAGTGTTGCCGATTGTTGCTTGACCTGTTTGAAAGGTACATCCATATGAAAGGCAGCATTGTAACATCTGTAATCCTCAATTATTCATTCCTTGAAATTGCAACGTTAAAATTTTGATGCTAAAAGGTTGGGAATTTTATCTATTATTTGACTTCATGTTTTTGCAACTCCCCAAAGTTGAAATCAGAACCTTCCAAGCAAATGATTGTGAGTCAGAATTATTTTGTTATGAATGCCAAGTTTTTTTAGGTAATACAAAAAAAAAAAACTTGTTATAGCGATAAAAAGTATTTTGCAGTTGCCATCCAATATAAAAATTCAAAAGCATTTCAACATTAATGGGATGAGGACAGTGGCCCAAAAAAAGTGACACAAATTAATGCCAATCCTGGGCGCAAAAGCTCCATGTTTCACTTTTGTTTTTTTGTGGCCATGTTTCACTTTAATCATACATAATCCCAGAAGTTAATACAATTGCAATTGTTGGGTACTCTGAAAGTAATAAAAGCAAATTAACTTTCATTTTTCCTCAACTTCCTACTTAATGTCAAAACCATATTTGATATAATTGACAAAAACGTGACAACTCAAATGCAATTCCTATAATTGTGTGATTCAGTGTTCTACTAAAGTTCAGCCTTGCTGTTCTTTGTACTCTTCTTTGAACCTGCCTTGTTCAGTCCCCTCCACCTTTGCCGTAACCAGTTAGAGACTTGGTTTGCATGTTTCTTTAGTGTCTCCTTGGTCTTTTTAATTCCGATGGCAATCGTCTGTTTCAAATCACTCTTTGCACTTTCCTTTTCTCTCAAAACTTTTCCCTGTTCAATAAAATTGTTTAAATACTGAAAGAAACAAATATGATTTCTCATAGAGAATTTATAGACTGAAATTTAGTAGTTACCAATTTTGAAGGAAATTTAGTTTCCTCGTCATCATCATCTTCTTCTTCATCAGCATCTTCACCACCAAAATTTTGCATGTTCATCAACTCATCTCTTGAATACATTTTCATGCCTGGGGCTCCTGGCATGCCCTGAAGAATAGAGAGACAGAATACAGGACAAATTCAGCAAAACACGAGTATGGTTATGGAATGAAGTTTTCCTGCAATGGAAGGAAAATTACCTCCATGGATTTCATTATCTTTTCCATTTCAGCTTCTTTTGATGACTTTGGCATGAAATCTTCTCCCGGAGTCCTATCCTGGGACACAATTATTTTCATGAGTAAGATACGTAACAGTTGCTTCGGAGCAAGTTGTGCAAAGGCCAATCATCTAGATGTATATTATCCTATGTAACATAGAGATACTTGACCTCGACATTGATCGAGGTGGTTAAAAACTTAAATCAGGGGTAGGGATTAACATGTACGCAAGGAGCACTCATGGATCTCCACCTCATTCTTATTAGGATCAAACATCTGCTTGTGTAGCTAAAGATTAGGAAGCATATCACACAATTCTGTAGGTTGTGAGGGCACCATTGCTGGCCACACAGGAGCTCAATGTGTGTACAAAAAAAATTTTCAGAATAATTTTCTACTCGCCAAATTTATAGTTAAGACAAGAAGGACTACAGGTGATCAGCATATTTATTTTTCTTGAAAAATTAAATTGACATATCTTTAAGACATACAGAACCATGACAACAATAAAATTACTTTGATGGAAAAGCAAAGCAGTTGCAAAGATTGACCCACATCTCAATTAACCAACAAAGGGTGATCCCTTCCAAATATATTTATGCAGATAATGACTTGACTAGAATATCACATCAACAAAGCAGTTACCTTAGGAACTCGGGGTGGCTTGGTACTGCATGCTTTAGTAACGTCTTTGCATACATAACTAACCAATGAATCAATATCAGGTTTGGATTTGTATAGATATTCAGCAACATCAGTATCAGAATACCCCAAAACCTGCAATGTTCCAGATTAGGATTCTAGCATAGGAAACACAGGAACTGGACAAATCTAAGAAAATAAAAACCAAGATCCAAAACCTCACCTCCTGACAAGCTCGCTCTATTGTCTTGCATTCTGAATTGCATTGCCCTTCAGAATCTTGTTCCACCAGCTGAAAAATATCAAATGGTGTAGCAGGTCAGAACAATAAACAACAAAATTTCCGCACAATAGAAGTTTATATAATTGCATCAACAAAAAAAGGTTGTCATTTGATGGTCTTTCAATAAAAAATAAATTTATAAAACAGCTATCCACTACACCACACAATACTAGCAAGCCATAATTTATCTGACAAAATACACTATCTTTCCAATTTGGGTCGATAAAGATCCACATCAATAAATAACAAAACTCAAAGCACAGAATATCGAGCATTTCTCCAACTTAAACCAAAACCAAACAATTGTTATTCTTACCTCCAACTTATCTCCTTTTTCAACTATATCAATCATCAAAATCCAATCCGCTTCTGCCTTCTTCAAATTACAGACATTCTCCGCAATCTCAATAATCTGATACTCGGAGATCTAGCACCAAAAAAAAGAAGCAAACACCCATATAAAATTCAACAGAACGAACAAAACCCATTAATCAACTTCTCAAACAAAAGCATATTGAAGACAATAGAAGAAAACCCAGATAATAAAAATACCTTCTTGGGAGCGATCTCAGCTTGCTTCTTCTCAACTTGGTGGTGTAGCTGAGCTGCGAGCTTCTCACAGACTTGGCATTTGATGTACGGAATGTCTTCCTTTCTAGCAACAGTCACCGGCTTCTTGGCACACTCAGAGATCGGTACACATGCTAAGATCATCAACACTGAAACAGCTACCAGAATTGGCTTTAGTTTCGCCATAACTCTGTCTCACTCTCTAGAATTCGAGCACGAACACAGAGACTGCATCAAACAGTGACCAACACAACTACTTTGATCTTTATAAGGGTTTTCACCAAACTGATACAAAAATTTAGGGACTTTCACCAAACCAACTTCAACTGTTACTCTGATTTTTAAATTTTTTAAGGTTCTAACAAAAAATGATTACATTTTGTGAAATTAATTTGTTTGTTTACGTGTTTCCCTACATCTGATTGGTTGGTTAGAGCATATGGTATAGTGGGTCCCACGTTTTCAACCAATAGGGTACGAGATAACACGTACTATGATTTTCATAAATAAAATTCTGCCTTTCCCGCAATTGATAGTAGAGCGAACGAAAGATCACAGCCGTCCAATTTCTTTGATTTCTGTGCCGGTGTGAGATTTGGGGTCAGATTAAGCCGTTGTTGGGCCTTATGTTATTTTAATGGACGAACCCAACCATCCCATCAACAATTCAAGGCCCAAGAAAAGGCCCAATTCACTTATCCGCATAGCAAAACGATACGTCGTTGATGAAGCGGTAACCCCTTAAACCCTAAACCGTTGCCTTCTTCGTTCTTTACCTTACCTGCTAATAAATTTAGGGTTTTTGCTTTAGCACTGCTTCTTATTCATTCCTCACTGAAACAAAATTGATCACATCTCAACTTTCAACCATGGCTTTTGCTCTAATCGACCCCACAAATTCCTTAAACCCGCCAAATGCTAACCCCCTAATTGGTGAAAGCTACGACCTCAAGCTAACCCAATCAATTCAAAGCGTTTTAGCTGAAATTCACAAAGAAAACCCCAAATTCTCTCACTTTATTCAAGAATTCTACGTACTAATGCAAGCTCGACTCGACCCACCTCTCGAATCCATCTGGGTCTATGCCGCATTAACCTTTCGTAGCCGTTATCACCCAAAAGACGGTCCTTTGGATCGGATATCAGCCGCAAAGGACTTGTTTCAGCTCATATCGGCGTGCTCAGCTCCATGCAGTTCTTCGAAGAGCATTGCGTTGCTTGCCCCTGTAGTACACGAGGTGTATCATGGGGTTGTTGATTTGTTTAAGAGGGACTTGTCATCGAAACGAGAGAAGAAAGTGATGAAAGAGGTTGAGAGTTTGATGGGAGTGATTCTCGGTTATATAAGTCTGTGTTCTTGCAAGGATGTGGGCGAGGATGATGGTTTCACTGGTTTGAATTTGGTTACGCCTGTTGCGGATTTAATTCGTATTTGGAAGAACTCACATGAGGGACTAGAATTTTTCTTCCCGCTAGTGAGCACTGACGTGCTTCGAGGGGTTAGTGAGAGAGGCGGTGATGTGGGTTACTTTGCTGGAGTTGTTATTGCAGAGGCGTTTTTGTTGAAGTTCTGCTTGAATTTTAAAGTTGGGACTTCAAGGGAGGAGTTGGAAACAGAGTTAAGGACTTGGGCTATTGCTTCCATTACCGGGCTTCAGAACTTTCATCTTTTCGGTTAGTGTTGTTTAGTTTTTGCCTGATTTAGGACATGGTGTATGTGTATTTGTTATCAAGGTTTTTCCTTCTGCATGACAAAGTTTTATTTTTGTGAAGGCATGAGTTGTACATAAACTTAATTGGCTTAGGGAAATTTGCTCCCAAAAGGTTTGGGGCTTTAATGTGCCTTTCCTGGTTTAATTGCCGGCATTTAATTTTATGTGTTACTCTCCATTTCATTGATTTCAAAAGGAGAAACGGTAAAATTCTATCATGCTTATCTAAACTGTTTGCTAGGTTTGCTGCATGCATTATGTTTCACTGAATACCATTCCATGTATCTCATATAATGATAATAGTTTCTTCAATCTCATATATAATTTTCTAACATTCCTATTCTTTGTGTCAACCAGAGATCCTTCTGAGGATGCTGCTGGAGAAGACTCTTCCTGTTACCTCTCTATTGGTTAGCGTAACTTAGTAGACCTTTTTAAAAATATGTAGTTTAAAAGAGCATATGATCTTAAATCATATGATATGATCTTAAATCATATGATATGATCTTTGTTTTGATATGATCTTAAAGTTAAAGAGCATATGCTGGTAAATCTTTATATGCAGAGTTCTGAAGATGAAGTTTTGTTGAGGAAAGTGCTTTATGATGCCATCATATTGCCCGAGTATTCTTCATTCAACCCTGAGAGAGTGATTTACATACCTGCTGAGCACATGAAAAGTATCGCTATAAAAAGATTGATTGTCACGCATGAAGCAGTGGAGTATTTTAGGTATAAAAAACAACTATGGTTACATGTTCAGAAAGAAAAATGAAAATAAAATGGGCATTTCATGTTGTTGAATTTAATGAAACCCGTATGGAAAAATCTCATTATTTGGCTTGCTTCAGGGAGCATGGGGATCAAAGGAGAGCCCTCTCTTATATAACTGCATTTTCGAGTTCACATTTATATTCCCAGATAATTAAATGGGTAAACAATCAGATTCCTGTGGAGGATAGTGCAATCAGATCGAAGGGAACCTCACCGAAAACTCTTATAAGTAAGTGGATCTGCTTACTTTCATTTGTGGAATTATGCAGATTTTTACTAATGCTCTCTCTAATATTGATCTCATTCTTCAGAATGGCTTCTTAACCTTGAGGATCAAGGCTTAAGAGTATTTGATGATAGCATATTGAAGTTTCGAACCAAACTGGTTCTTGATATCTCCAAACCAGACTCTGACCAACTGGCTTCTAAGTTGGGGGGCAAGAAAGTGGATGATGATCTTCTCTTTTACATAGATAACAAGGGAGAAGAGGAACATACAGATGAGGAGAATGAAAAGGTGAATGGATCTGTGAGTGCTGCACTTGTAGCTGCTGCGCATACAATGAAGTCAACGGAAAAAAGAGGAAGGAAGCGTGAAGAGGGGGAAAATGCTGAGAAGAAAGAGAAGATAAAATTTGTCAAGTATGACCTCGGCCATAATTCTAACTCAGCTGGTGCGAGGTCCTCATTTATCGGTAAAGATGACCTAAGCAGTGGGAGTGAACCACTCTCTGATGAGGATACAGATTCGAAAGAGCAATAAGGTCATGCTTGGGCTATCCATAAATTCATAAAATGTAGACTGTTTTCAGTGTCGCTGTTTTGTACCAATTTTGTAGGGGTTAACAAGAATGTCTAATGGATGAAAAAATTTATATGCAAGTAAAATACTGAGGCAACTAGATGCATGAGGCGTCCTCATATACTACCAAAAGTTGATATACTGCCTTCACTGCATCACTTTTGTGGTTATTTTAGTAGTTATTAGATGAGCCGTGTTGCATTTGTTGTGTAACTTATTCTTTTGGATGGAGCGTATAACATTTGTTGTGCAGTAGTAAGGAATACAACATTTCAGTGAAACAAAATTTTGTCATCACTTTAGAGACTCAAAAATGTTTATTGTTTTAAAATTTTCATCTAGGGCAATCTCTGCCTATATAAGAAGCCTTGCTCATTGAAATTGGACAATAAAAGTTTACAAGCCCATGAGGGCAAAACAATAGCATTCTTCACAGGAAGTCCACAGGGGCTTAAAGCAACAGGAAAGAAATCTCAAGCAAAATAGAATTGTAAATTGCCCACATGTGGCTCCAACAGCACATAGCATAGCATATTGTCTCTGCTATCTGTTCAGTCTGCAAAACCCAGGCTTTCTTCTTTTTAAACAGGAGAAGTACATATTAGCACTGCCTTTTCTGCACGCTTGAACTAAATTTGACTCTGGAACTTCAGCACTACCAGCGAACCTCCTGTTGAGAATGTATAAAGTTCTTGTGACTCAACCTACCAAACGTAGTAGGAGAGAAAAAGAGGATACAAATATAAGATAATATGTGAAACGTTGTCGTTTATTACGCCTTTAGGCTTTTATTGATGTTGATTAGTGACTTTTTTTTTTCTGTAAAAGATGTTGATTACTGATTAGGGTGATTAGTGATTACTACGCCAAAAACAAATTAAAAATAAAAAAAATTAAGGAAATGGTGAGCGATTACAAATTTACTATGCTAAATCTTTGTGATTAGCCGATGATAAAAAATATATATTTTGTGATTAGCTCAAGTGGTGAAAAAAGGTGGATAATAAAGAAGAATTAAGGTAGAGTAACAATTTGATTCCCTTTAATACAAAAGAACAAATAAATATCAAATTCTTTTNTAATACAAAGATCAAATAAATATCAAATTCTTTTTTTCTTTGCCATAATAAAGATAGAATTCGATTTCCTTTAATGTAACAAAAAAAATTACCCAAGTTAATTCTGCATTTGCAATCTACCTCTATATCTCATAAACAACACTCATTGAAAGAATGTAAAGTCACATATATGTGATGGTGAATATGATTTATTAGTTCTTATCATACAATTGAGTCCTACTCCTTCCACCTATTTCAGTGATTTTAAGTTACAAAGTTTGGCGGGAACTTAAAATGACTTGTTAGTTGTTACCGAGAGAATTTGCCAAAAATACAATTGGCAGCTTGGATGTTACTACGGCATCTCTAAATTGCCTAAATACCCTGTGACTGATGACTATTGTCGACCACTTAAAAATCTGGGGGCATTATTTTATCACATTGTGATGGCATTGCTTCACAGTTTCTTGGTGGCCATAAGAATTAATCCCCCATAAACTAATCAAATCATTTGCAGCCTGACAAACTCCTCCATTTCTGGCTTGTAAACCACTTCCAAGATCTGCCTGCTGAAGCCCTGACCAACACTCACTGTTTCAGACTTTCAGTTCCTTTCAACTTGCTATACTCCAGAGCAGTTTGCTTGCTTTAGGCGTATGAATTCTATGACAATGGCCTCTAAAAAAGCAGGTCATCAAGATTGGTATTTGCTCAAAGCAGAAGCAGTTGAATCCCATCCTTTCCAATTACTTATATCCATGCTCTAAATCATTCTCAATCTTCAGAGAAATTCAGTTTTCATTCATCATCGAGCCAGCCCTTCCAACTGCATACAAATTTCATTAGTCATGGGATGTGACCTATCTTGAGCCATAAAAACATGGGTTCGAGCATTGACCTCCAGCCAGCTACAACCTGGTTCCTTCTTAATTTTCCGATCAGACATTAATGCCCTAACCCTTGCAACATCATCCCAGCGTCCATTGGCTGCATATATGTCAGATAACATTACATAATTATAGTCCATTTCAGGTTCAATCTCAAATAGTTTCTGTGCAGCTCTCTCACCAAATTCTACATTCCCATGCATTTTACAAGTCCAAAGAATGGTTTCCCAGATCATGGCATTTTGTGTGAGTTTCCATTCCTCAACAAAGCTTTCAACCTCATTAAATTTTCCGGCCCGACTAAGGATATTGACCATACAAGCGCAATGCTCAATTGAAGGAGTAAGCCCGTAATCCTTGCTCAATGAATTAAAGTGCATCTTCCCTTGATCAATTAAACCCATGTGGCTGCATGCAGAAAGAACGCCTATGATGGTAACCTCATCAGGCAGAACACCTTCATCTAACATAATATTAAAAGATTCAAGAGCCTTCTTTCCTTTCCCATGTTGTGAGTATCCACATATGATTGTGTTCCAGGAGACTGTGTTCCTTGAAGCCAAGCCCTTGAATATCACCTCGGCATCTTCTATGCATCGACATTGTGCATACATAGCAACAAGTGCACTAGAAACATATGTATCACTGGACAGTCCAGACTTTAATGCCAAGGAATGGAGCTGTCGTCCACTTTCTGGCATTGCTAAACTGGAGCAACCACTCAAACAGCTGGAGAAAGTGAATTTGTTGGGCTTCAAACCTTGTCGTTGCATCTTACTGAAACACTTTATAGCCTTCTCTCCTTGATTTGTTTGTGCATAACCCGACATGATGACTGTCCAAGTGAGGAAGTCTCTTTCAATCAACTCATTTAAAATTACATCTGCATCTTCCACACACCTGCCTTTGGCATACATCTCAATGAGAACAGTTCCAACAGATCTATTAGAGTTTAGGCCATGCTTTACAATATGGGCATGTACTTGCTTTGCGAAACATACAGTTAAGGGGCTGGAACAGCATCTTAGAATGCCGATATATGAATATATATCAGGTTTGAAACCTTGAACAAGCATCTCTCTGAAGATATTTGGCCCATGATCACAGCTTTCACTGTCAAAAATTCCACATAAAAGGGCATTCCATAAAGCTGTATCTCTAACAGTCATTGTATTAAATGCATGCCAACCTTTTTGTACTGATCCAACTTTTATGTACATTGTCACAAGTGCACTTCCGATGTAATTATCAGATTCAAAACCATATTTATATACATAAGCATGAATGCTTTCACCATAGCGCCAATCACCCAGATTGGTGGCAGCAGTAACAATACTAGCAAGGGTAAATTGATTTGGCGTCAAGTTTGTGTCTCTCTGTCTCATTTGGCAAAACATCTCAGCCGCTTCTAGGCTTCGCCCTTGTTGATCAAGGCAGTTTATCATTGCACTCCAGGCTACTATTTTTGGATTTTTAATTCCCCCAAAAACTCTGAGTGCATCATCTGCCAATTCACACTTCGAGTACACATTAAGAAGGCAACTACTCAAAAATTTATCAACCTCACAACCAATCTTGACCAGAAGAGCATGCAAGACTTGACCTCCTCTCAAATTTCCCAAGTGTGCACAACTCTTAAGCACAGTCAACAAAGTGAATTTACTAAACTTCAACCCTGAAAGTTTTACTCTACAAAACAATGCCAGAATCTCTTCCCAATCACCCATCTTAGCATATCCATCAAGCAATGCATTCCATGACTCAGAATTCTTCCTGGCCATAAAAAAGAACACCCTATATGCTTGTTCCAGCCCTCCGCACTTTGCATAAAGATCAACCAGCGCAGACCCAACAACCACATCCAAAAAGACCCCAAGTTTTATAACTTCTGCATGCAACTGTGACCCAAAATCCAACTCTGAGCTAACCGAACAAGCTTTCAAACCGGCCACCAAGCCGAACCCATTTGGCATAACACCGTCCTTCCTCATCTGACAATAAAAATCAATATACTTGTAGCTATATCCTTCATCTACCAACCCCAACATCAGCTTATTCCACGACATAACATCTCGTTCAGGAAATTCATCAAAAACCTTACGCGCACATCCAAAGCTTCCACATTTGACAAAAAGACCACCCACCGAATTCACTCCTGGAGGTGATGATGGGTTCGGGAGGTTGTGATTGGACAGTTTTCGGAGTATGTTCTGAAAGCGCTCATCAAAAGACGACGTTGTAGGGTGGTCAGTGGCAGTGGTAAACGAATTGAGGATTGGATACGATACAACGGCACTAATGGAACTGAAAGCAGCACGAGATTTCGGGAAGGCCGGTACTGGGATTGTTCGCAATAGTAGACCTCGAAAACCAGTCCGTGGGATACGCATTGCATTCCCATGAAAATATAAGGCTTTGCAAGACTGCAAGGGAAGCTATTTTGAATTTTCCTTCTTTTTTTATTCCCAAAATTGAGAATCCTTAAGGGTATCAAATAATGAGCAATGAGTGAGTTTTCAGTCTCAGGTTTCCTCGTACAACGCGAAAGTGACCTTCCCCCATTCCCTCCTAAACAAACTTATCAACGGCGTCGTTTACGGTTGGAATCCTAGGCTACCTGATCCTGAATCAAAGGCCAGTGTTTTAACTATTGACATATTATTGTCTGTACAAAAACAAAAAATTGGGTATAAATGATTAGACTCATTACATTACACCATCATAATAACATGGTCTTGGTGTATGAATCTATGATTACTCTACATTATAGCAAAAAATGTAGCAAAAAATTCTAAAATGAGAAATGTTCGCACCAGACGTCACAACTTTTGTGTTTTTTTAACTAAAGAAACACTTTTATGCATCATATTGAATGCTAACTAAGCACAGTAAGATGAGCTGCAATATTAATTGTATTTTTTTATGCTGCTCTGCTGTATAAAATGCAAATGACAATTGAGAGAGAGAGAGAGAGAGAGAGAGAGAGAGAGAGAGAGAGAGAGATTGAGTCCAAATAAATGGGAGTTCCCACTGCTTTTTTTATTGATTTCTCGTCGCATCAATAGAATTCAGTCCAGTTTATAGAATTTACAGACAGACAGCTCAAAGGAATGGTTCCTTTGAGAATGCCTTACAAAAGAATGAATGAAAGTTTCCTTCCTCCCTATATAATATATATGAGATATGTGACATATTCTTCCCCTTCTATCTACAACCCAGCCGTTTCTACCCTCCTTAAACAATAAAAAATTTAACAAAGAACCAAAAAAAAAAAAGAATTTGAATCACTTGCACATTATTATTTCCAATTAATTCCACCTGTGTTTTTCCAATGTCATAAGCCGAGTGAAACACGGGTCTTTATTGGTTTTAGCTTCAAACCCATGCTTTCTGGGGAGAGAAGCTCCGGGGAGATGCAAGACGGGCTGAGTGGGCTCCGAGGGCTGTCGCTGAAATGGCACGGCCTGTACAAGCCATACCCCATGAAGAAGTACTCCATGGGTATCAACATTGCATGTGGCTGCTCCTCTGTCACCATGGATCCACAAGCCTGAACCTGCAAAAACAACCCATCCATCCTCTAATGAACATCGCTCTTTCAGTCTTTGGTAATCATATCAAGCACATCTACTGAGATGAGAGAGATAGAACTATATGCTAGACAGACACAAAATAAGTAAACATGCCATGCAATGCAACATACCTCTACCAAGGCACTATATCTCCTATCCAACTTTGCGGTCATGTGGAGAGCCTCTGAGTGGAAAGGAGAGCTATCCCCAACAAAAATAAGTGTGCGACACCTTAGCGTCTTCAACCCTTCAGTTATGTCAGGTCTCCTGCAAGCCGGAATAAAGTTATAGCACATCAAAATATGTTGCATTTATCTCTGTAGAGGGAAAAAAGAAACAAAAAGAAGTGAAATAAGACAGCAACTCCAGCAGTGTTTACCGATTAATTGCTTGTAGAAATCTCCAAACATTTGAGCTCTGCCTCTCTTCCAACAACTGAAGAAGAAATGCCAAGTAAATCAAACAGATAACACCGTTTGAAAATCCAATACTTTATAAAGAACAAGAAGAAAGACACACAATCAGATTCCAGCAAACATGCAGTTCAAGTAAAAGAAATTTAAATTTGGGTGAAGCACTGACTTTTCTGCATGCTTGAACTATATCTGACTCCGGAACTTCAGCACTACCACGAACCTCCTGTAGAGATTTAAAGTATACTCATCACTCAATCTACCAAATGTAGGAGAAGTAGAAGAAAAAGGATACAATGACAGAGCACAATACCTTACTGAAGTAGCGCTGAAGCAAACACTCTTTTAGCAAACCACACATGCCATAGAAATATAGCATATTCGATATCACCTGCAGATTACAAGTGATCATAGGTATGAAATTTAAAATTCACATTTACTCATCAAAATAACAGCTCGGTTTAGAAATAGAAACCTTATTATAAAACCACTCAGTCCAAGAGGGCGGTTTGCATAAAGGGGATACAAGTATCAAACCAAGAACACGTTCCCTATATTTCATCTGTAGTACAAAACCTTGATCAATGAACTGAGATAGCAATATTGTAAAAATAGTCGCAAACAATGTAAGGAACCTACAGCAAATAGGGAAAGGATATAAGCACCCGCTGTCACCCCCATGCACATAACTGAACCAAGCCTGAACAAGGAGATGTTCGTGTAATCAGAAAGTAGTGATTGTGCAAGATCTCATCAGATAAAATGACATTAAAACATGATTAGTGAAAACAGTGTTAATCATTACCCAAAAAAGTTGAGAACCTCAAGGATCTGATCCGCCAGGTCATCAACAGAAGGCACAGGATCATCGAGACAAATAGAAGCAGCTCCTAACTGCAAGAACTCTTGTGAAAGTTCCAAATAGAAACTATGTGAATAATAGCATTCAGTTACATAAATTATCCTTCACAAAAATAATACGACTCGAGAAACAAATAAAATGGAATCCCTCAAGAAAACCATTTACAGACCTCATGGCCAGGAGGACTGATATGATATATGCAGAAGTTGTGGAGCAGCAAAGAAGCTGCTTCGGGACAAAAGAATAACCCTTGGAAACAAGACATATCTGTTCAATTTTAAAAGAACAAAAATAAGTAAAAGTAAATACTCAGATTGTCAACTGAAACCATGAAAAATGTAGCCAGGGCAACATATTGCACTTACGATTTAAAGCTAAATCAGGATAAGTGATAAGTGCAGGCTTGTCTTGGTCTCCATACACTATAACAGAGACAGAACCACAGCCAGTTCGTATAAAATATTCCTGGTGATAAAAAATTGTGAAAATGAGTTGTAGAGTAATAATTACAGAACAAAAAAAAGAGGCATGCAGATTTCAGATCAACAACTAAATTTAATTGTCAAAGAAAGCGTCACAAAGCAGCATATTAAACTTTTTTACTACCGTAATATTCTGTATATGATATTTCTTAAACACAGTCTGCGTCTTATCTATAAAGTCTAAGTAAGGGGGGAAAATCCAGCTTTTCCAGATAATTTTATTCCCTGAAGAGCTTCCCATGTGCACTAACACCTTTTTCAGAGAGCTCAAACTGACTTGCCACATCTATTGCATAACTTTGTTAAAAATAGATGAAACAAATAAGTGGTTGTGGATATCAATCATTGCAATATTTTGAAAAAGGAAGAAAATAAAGTGATGACAGTTCAAAAGAGAAGCACGGAATCTAAAATATTAAAGAAGAAATTGACTTTAAACTAATCAGTAACCCATAAAAATATGTGATATAAATGACAAGTTAAAGAAACAGCTAGACTTGGTAATAGAATAGAGAAACAAGACAAAGAAAGGTATAACTTTGGTTTCGTCAATAGATTGTAATAAACTTTGAATAAACCCAAGAGATGAATTCATTGAAGGAACCAACTTCTTTCCAGTAAAGAACATCACACGACAAGGAAAGAATCAAAAAGAGGAGACAAAAAAATAACAAAACACAACAGCAAATAAAGTGGATGAGAAAAGATAAAACCCCCCATTACCCAGTTGACATTGAATTCCAAAGAAATCAACAAAAGGGTCTAAATCAATACTTCGTAGACTACATAATCCATTTTGGGATCAAACGTTCAGCCCTTTCGGAAAAAAAGAAGATTAAAATAAAAGGATACCAGAAAAGAAGCTTCACCATTAGAACAGACGAGGGAGATTGCAATTCAAGCAAGAAGATGTTAACATAAGCAAAATCCCAAATAGAAAATGCAGACGTAAAAGGAAAGATTCTCTGTATCAATAATGGTAAAAATGTAAAAATTAAAAAATGAAGAAACCTAGCACATATGACATGCACAGATCTAGAATTTATCATTTCCATATCTTCCATATCCCAAAAACTAAATTTTCAGCAAACCCTTATCTAGAAAACATCAGAAACTAAATATTTCTATGTTCTCTAAATTCAACCAAAGCCAAATAGTCGTTATGAGGAGAGGCTCGAGAACAACAAAGAACCCAGAATACAAAATGTGACTTTCCATCTCTTTCCCTATTATTCCCAGTAACCAAACAGGCAATAAACCCACAATTCAAAAACAGCAAAATCAAATTTTGCAAAGATTACAAACCGGGCTTCCAGAATCCGAACCCAATAAGAAAGAAGAAAATAAAATGGCCCATAAAAATCAAATTTTGCCAAATGCCAAACAACTTCATATGAATTAACCTAAGCGCTCAGCTCGTAAACCGAAACCCAAAACCAAAAAGAAACAATAGAAGCAACAAAAACGGATAGGAAGAAAAATTCAAAAATCAAATCTTTGAAGCCAAAGCCCGAACCTTTCCACCGAGATAGATCTTCTCCATATCGAGGGAGACGGCGTCGTTTGATTGAGCCATGGCTAGCTCTCTGCTCGTCTCCCAACAGAGCCCTCTCTCTCTCTCTCTCTGTCTCTCTCTCTCTCCCCTCTCTTTGAGAAAACGTAGGCCTCCGGCTTCGGTGTGGCTTATATACAAAGCAATTCTATCCTCCCTTAACCGCAAGAAATAACCTGCGGTTATCCACCACCGACGCTCCAACGCCTATCCGTACAAACGGAATCGAGTCGTTAGTTATTTACCCGCTGTCAAATGCAGACAGTTAAACCGGTTTTCTACTTCGACTGTTCGAATACGACGCCGTGTGGCTTCCATCCGACGGCGTTTCGCGGCTATTGAATTACCATCATTAGGTGCTCGTTTTACGGTTCCGGATTTACGGTACAAGTTTGACTTTAAAGGGCATTATAGTGGCAAGCCCCTATCATTGGGGTTTGACTAAAAGTGTTTTGGTGTCATACTGATTTGTACAATTGTCATTGGATGCCTCTTTTTTGTGGGTCCCACGTGGGCCATGTCATCTCTTTTTTTAATCCAAGCTTTAAAAAAAAAACAAAAAAAGGAGGAGGAAGAGGAGGGTTAATGTTTTTAGAAGTTACAATACTCTCTCTCTCAAGTTGCTTGCCTTTCATGTGACTCAATGATTAATCATACCATCCTAATCATGATTTGATGCAATATAATTTTCATCACATTTTTTGCATGGTGAGTTAACTTTACTCATTTTTGGTGACGTTCATGGATGTCAACTGAATTAATTAATATGAAACATGCATTTCAATCAATATTTAAACAAAATTGAAAACAGGAAGAGTGGATTTTTGCTTTTTGATTTTTTCTTTTTTTGGAATAGATTTGAGAGAAATACATATTATAGAATGTTGAGCATCAATAACTAGTTTTTTAAACCAAAAATAAACATATTGAAATGTATAAGAAAATGAGAAGTAATCTAGCATTTCTACTTTTCTGTATCACTATAAACATAAGAACTACATTGATATAGTTAACTTAAAATCCTCTCATTCGTATCCAAAGTTTTAGTTTAAGTGAATAAAAGTTTAGACTATAAGTTTGAACAAGGAGGTAAGAAAAAGAGAAAATTTCATTTATTAACAAAGACAATTAATTCTATTAATACATATATATATATATATATTTATAGGCTTCTTCAAATTCGAGAGCTTACATTTAAATTTATTTGTGAAATACAATATAAAATGGGCACTATAAGAAATTGCACAAATAAAATTATTTCTGAGATCCCACGAGTCCTATATATATATTTCCTCCAAATAAACCAAACAACTCATCCAAATAACTAAGCCTGCAACAACCCAATCAATGTCTAGTTCATTAAAGTTCAATTTATCAATTAAAATAAGCCAATTGATACCTTTGACCATCAAATTATTGAATCTGTTTGGCATGATGTTTTTACATTGCCAACAACAACTTCCTAACTCCCTATATCTCACAAATAAGCCAAATAGTTGATTCAACAAGGGCTGACATAAGTAATATAATTTTTTTTTCTCCAATTAAATCAACAAACTATTTTCTAATGATCTCTAACCACCATATAGTATTTTACTCTCACATACTCTACAATAAAAAATTCGAGTCTTACTCTTCTTCTTCCACGACTAAATATATTTATCTAACTAATATTTAGTCTCTTATTTTTTTTCACTCATTCTCTTTGTGGAAAATTTTAAATTATGTTGAGCTAAGCTAACAAGAAACCAAAGTTTACCAGTTGAATAGGACAAGAGGGCCAAGGCCCCAACAAGAGTCCTAGAGGATTAGGATCCGACCCATCACAATCTGTCATTCATTGTTCTTGAAATTCAAACACGGCACAAAAAACAAGTTGCCATTATATAATTTAAATAATAAATTAGCCTAGGATGGTCTTATCTTACTTAGGGCATGTATACTAAACGTGAATGAGAGTGAGCAGGAATGAGAGTGAACATGAATGAGAGTGAGCATGAATGGGAGTGAGCATGAATGGGAGTGAACATGAATGAGAGTGAATATAAATAGAGTGAGCAGGAATGAGAGTGTATGAATGAGAATGAGTAAGAATGAGAGTGTATGAATGAGAGTGAGTATGAATGGGAGTGAATATGAATAAGAGTGAGCAGGAATCGGAGTGAACTTAATATGTATAATTAAGTTGCAAATTTAAAATTTCACTTTAATTATATTTATATATAAGGATAGTTTTGGATTTTCATTAAAAATGTGGGGTATTTTCAACAAAAAAAATTTCTTTCCCTTTCCCCGTCCCCCAATCCGAACCCCCCCTAAGGAGTGGCAATCACCCAAAATCAAAAATGCCACTCTTTATTTTGGTGGGCCCCACCGTTTTTTTTTTCCCTTTCCCAAGTTTAGTAAACATGGGAATGAGAATAATTCCCATTACCAAATGCAAGTAAACACAGGAATGGTAATCGGAATCAATCCCAAAAGTAAGTAAACACATCAATGGGAATGTGAATCATTCCCAAATGCAAGTAAACACTTGAATGAGAATGACTCCCATTGTTGCCATTCCCATTGATGATAAGTAAACATGCCCTTAATTTCTAATGCACTTGTTGTTAAAATGTAATAATAAGCCAATAAGGTAACATTTATAGCTTCTAGATAAACTTAACTTATTTAGTTTAGTATCAATTCGTTTTTTTATAGTTTGATCGTTTTGAATTTTCTTCTCTCAAATTCTTTTAAGACCCATTTAATTTGAATTGATGTATTTCAATGGGTGTATTTAAATTTGAGGAGCTCAAATCTAAATTCAATTGTTTGGATTTAAATTAAATAGAGGATTTGACAAAGGCGTGAGTGCACGACCACCTCAATACATCTCTTCTTTTTCCTCTCTTTTTGGTTTTTTGAATTACTTTTCTCTCCATATTAATCAGGGATCTTGTAAGTGCTCTCAAACTCTCTTCTTTTTTATTCTTAATCTCTCTTCTCTTTATAATCTTTTTTTTTTTTTTTTAGTTTCTTCTTTGTCCAATTGCTCCACAACCACAAGTGTTATTTGAATTCCTCAATTACTCAACCCCAAATTCTAAAAGGTAAGTGTTATATTATATTTGCATTGCATGGTTATTTGCTATTTTATTGTCTTTTTTTTTTTTGTATGAATATGCATTTTGAAGAATAACGCTATTTACATCGATCACTTCTGACTACGTGCATATTTTGATGTTTAATAATGAGATGCACTTGTATCATCGAGTTTTGTTTATATAAATTTTATTTTAGATCACTGAAGTATTTAGCAAGTTATATAAATTTGGAAAATATCATAAAAACAAACAAGATACTGCCGAAATTTCAAAAAAAAAAAATTCACTAGGAAAAGTGAGAACTAGAATCAATATGAATATAACTGGAAAATACAATGATAACCATAAATAGTTAGCTATGAAGCACTTTCTTCAAAACCAAAAACAAAAATATAAGAGATTGGGCTGGGCTGGGCTGGGTGAGTGTGCTCAATAGAGCCCAAAAAGGTTGACCATGATTTGATGTTAGAGATTATGTCAAAGAGCTACAGCCTCAATCCAATGCATATGGTGGATTAATCTATAAAGCCTAGTAGCATGAAATTCTCTTAGGGGCGTTTGGATTCTTGAATTTGGATTTGGATTTCAAATTTATGTATTTGAAATCCATGTAATTGAAATCCTTAAATTTGAAATTCTATTGTTTGGATACAAAGTTTAAAGGCGAGGATTTCACGAAGTATTTCAATTTTTAATTTTTAATTTTTGACAATTTAAGAATTGAAATATATAATTAAAACTAAAAAAAGTTGTCGGAGGGTCGCCGGAAAAGTTACCAGAGGATGGCTGAAAAAGTCACCAAAAAGTTGTCGGTGATGGCCGAAAAAGTCGTCGGTGATGGCCGGAAAAGTCGTCAAAAAGTAGCCAGTGGTGGCCGGAAAAAACGCTAGAGGGTGACCGGCAGTGGTTGCCAGCAATTGTAGCCGCAGGTGAGGGAAAGAGAGAGAGATTGGGATGGTGGGATTTCAAATACCTAGTTGGAGAATGTATTTGAAATTTATGGATTTAGCCCTCTCAAATCCATCTTGGATTTGAGCCAAATCCAAATACACTCCTTTAAATTATACCAAATAGGTGAATTTGAATTTAGAGAGCTTAAATTCAAATTCAAATCTAAATCACCCCCTATCCAAACGGATCTTTATATATAAAAACGGTAATATTAATTAATTAAGTAATTAATTAAAATGGCAGGAGTACTAGAGAAGAAAATATGAAAAGGCTGCCAAAAAGCATGGAAATTGAAAAGAAGGCCTACTTTATCCATCTTGTCATATGGTCACATCCACTTTCTCAGTCCTCACCCACTCACTCACTCACACAGTAACTCCACACTTACAACACAAACATATATTGCCCAAAAAAACATGAAAAACATGAAAAATATGAAAAAACAAAAACAAAAAATCTACATTATTTTTGGTCAAAGCCAAGGCAGAACAACAGAGAGAGGGAGTTATATATACATTTACGTTAGGCACCCTTAAACCAATTAAGCATCGATCTGAAACAGAAGGGAAAATGAAGGGCATGCATGGACAATCGTAATAGAGGGTAGCTATGTACTAAAGCTAGGTCTACCCTACACTACAGTACTGCCTCACAGTAGAGTGACACGTATACATAGGAATTGTGTACGTGAAAGTTTTATCGATTACATATATATACTTACACGTCCAGATTTCTCATTGCAGAGCATCCTCTCCACATGTTCGGTCGACATTCTTGTCAGCAAATTGATCATGAATCCATACGTACACATTTACAACAACCTCAGTGCTAGTACTAGTACTTGGATCTTCACAATCACAAAAAAATTGAGCCAAATTAATTAATTAATTGCATGCGTTTAATGTGGGTGAATATTGATGGGTATGCTTTTGTTTTGTTGGTGAATTATGATCGATCCATGTGTGCGATTGTGAGAGACTTCATAATATATATGATTTGAAGAGTACCACGTTCTTCTCTCCTCTCTTTCCGATTAAAATAAAACCAAACTCACCGGAGTTTCCTTACTATTTTATCTGTTTGTTAGTACTAACTGGTCCTATTATTGTTGCTTTACTCTTACTCAAGACGTACACAAGCTAGCTAGGCCATGTGTGTGTGCTATAGTTGCTTCTTCTTCTTTTTTTGGCCAAGGTGCTATAGTTGCTTTACTTTGAGTCAAGGCACAAAGTCATGTTTGTTTAGTATTATATTGCTATATGAGTTTAAATTTTCACTATCAAAGTATAAATCGATTGTTTACCGTTAAATATATTGTATGTAGTACGAAGAATATATTAAATATGAACTCATTTATTTTACCAATAAACATTATGTCCTATAGTCTTACAAGAAAAAGTTGGGGAAGGGGTGGCTGACTCGGTGGCAGAAAAGGGAAGGGGGTCTTGGGGTAGGTGGGGAGGGTCCGGAGGGGTCTAGGGTTGCTTAATTGGTAGTTTTGTTGACTTTTTTAAGGGTAAAACGATCGAGATTATAAATGTACACAAAAATTTGTAGGGTATGAAGAGGAAATTGTAGGGTATCATGAATAGATGCACCCAAGTTATAAAAATGTTAAATATATAAACATGATGTCTGAAATGGAGGACACGTAGGCAGCTCCCAGAAATGCCGACAATTTAATTTTTTCCATGTAAAAACAATGTCCTAAGTTTACCTCTGTTGTTCCCAAATCTTGAACCACCAACCGTACCCAACACTTGCACGTACCCTCTAATTAAGTATTTCATAATAATTAATTCCTTCTATGTTGGAAAATAAACTAATTAATTAACTTATATATTTTTGATTAGTACGTGTTGTCTTTTTCCCAACTAAGTTGTAGCTAGTGCTGTACTATATATGTGAGGTCCTGGCTGGGCTGGTTATAGGGTAGCAGGTCTATCTTATCCCTGTTCCCAAACATCACCCCTGCTACCATGCTTTATCATTGTTTTGAGAATACTTGCCAACTGGGTAGTCCTCTTTCTCTGCCATTTCTTTTTATTTTCATGCTATTACTGAGAAAGTGATTCCCAAATCTTACTTTTTACCACAAGGAAAGAAAACAAAACAAAGACTGTCTCAACAGAAAAGGAAAACCAAAAAAAGAAAAGGACCACACTGCATGGCATAATATGTAATTAGCTCAAGGAAATGATAAGAGCTACAGTTGGAAGCTAACCCCAAAAACAAGCTTTCAAAAATTAACCATATGGCTAGCTTCTAGTTAACCTAAATTAGAAGACTAGAATTGGCAATCGGTTTTAATTAGATATGACAAAATTATACATAACTCGTTAACACAAAATGATCATACACAAAAAATTCAATGTTTGAGTTGAAGTTTTTCGTGTCGTGTTGAAATCATGTGGATATGTTAAGCTAATAGGGTTGTTTTAGTGTTAACCCACAAACTCCATTTGAATCGGTTAAGAATAAATGTATTTTTATAATTTATTAGCTTGTGAAATTATTTATTATTATTTTATAGGAGTAATAGTCGATCTTAATGGAGATGAACACGAAAGGTGAAACGGGCTGGTTATGTCGTGTTCATATGTTATGTTTACTTGTCATATTTGAATATATTGACATTTTCACTTGTTATATTAATGTGTAAGTAATGTTTAGATTATGCATTTTTTTCAGATGACATGAACATGAACGCAAATACGAATACGAACACGAACACAATATAAAACTACAAAAAACACAACTCGTTAATTACTAGGTCTAGCTAGTTTTAATGTACTACGATCTTACTGTTTTGGGATGTATAAGATGATTGATTAGTAATATTTAGTGAGTGTGAGAGAAAATATGAATGAATTAAAATCCTTGAATTAATACCGATTTGATAATATTAAATAATCTTTATGATCATACGAGAATACTATATTACCAAACAATCGAATAACATAAAATATTTAAATTGACAGATTTAAATTAAAACTACTAAATTAATATTATATAAATATGCTAAATTTAGATTCGATCAAGTTCCGACAATATAAGCATTATCTTATTCTAGAAGTATTTAATCAGATAAAATCAAATTAGATATGTAAAAAGTAAATGATGAAAGGGCCGGAAAGGGTTTGGGAGTGAGACTAATATATGACAGGTGTTTTGTGCAGAGGGGGGGATTGATGGCCACACTCTCTCCTTCTCCTCTTATCTTCTTTTCTCAGCCTTTGGAATTTTATTTTATTTTAACCATTATAAATATTAAATAATAGAGAAAAAAATATTAACTGTTATTTTAATTACTATTACGTAATATACATGTACGCATTAGATATAATACAAACAAACATTTGGTTTTGTTTGGCTAGTCATTTATGTGTGTATATATATATATATATTTGTATGTATGTATATCTCCGGTGGATCAAGATTTTTGCTGATGATTAGCGGTTTTGGGTTTCAGCAGCTAGCAAGCTAGCTGGCGGCCATGTAGATCTTCAGTTCAGCTCCACACAGAAACAGAGAGAGAGTGAGAAGACAGAGAAACAGAAACACAGATAGAGAGAGAGAGAGNAGAAACACAGATAAAGAGAGAGAGAGAGAGAGAGAGAGAATTAATGGAATTCGACGAGCACGAAGACCAAGACGAGGATCGAATGGAGGAGATTCCCGCAGGGCCACCGCCGAGTTACGACGTCTCCAGGCCCAAAATGGGGACTACGGGAGGCGGAGAAGGCGGGGGAGGAGGAGGAGGGGCAGAGGGTGCTGCTGCCTCCACCGCTAGAAAGAGGGGCCCCACCACCCTGACTGCCAACGTGGCGGTAAGGTACAGGGAATGCCTCAAGAACCACGCCGTAACCATGGGTGGCCACGCCGTGGATGGTTGCTGCGAGTTCCTTGCTGGGGGCGACGAGGGCACCCTCGACTCCTTAAAATGCGCCGCCTGCAACTGCCACCGCAACTTCCACCGAAAAGAGCCCGAAGGCGGAGGAGGAGGAGGACCGTACGGTCTCCACCACCACCACCACCAGCAGCAATTCACGGCAGCTTACTACCGTCCGCCGCCGCCATCCGGGTACCTCCACCTGACATCTACCCCGCATCAGCTTCATCGCCCCCTGGCCCTGCCGGCTACATCGGGCGGGGGCGGGTCCCACAGCAGGGAGGAGGGGGAGGACTACGTGTCGAATCCGAGCTCAAGCGGCGGCGGAGGAGGAGGCGGTGGAGGAATGAAGAAGAGGTTTAGGACGAAGTTCACGCAGGAGCAGAAGGAGAAGATGCTGGAGTTTGCGGAGAGGGTGGGGTGGCGGATTCAGAAGCACGACGAGGCGGCGGTGGAGGAGTTGTGCGCGGAGACGGGGCTGAAACGGCATGTGCTCAAGGTTTGGATGCACAACAACAAGCACACTCTGGGTAAGAAACCCTAATTAATTAAACAACATGTCAGTGTTAGCTTAGCTTAGCTTAGCTAGCTCAAGATCCAGACAGATCGATTGCAGTGATCAGCCACTAATTTAATGCAAATCAAACATTATCATCTATTAGCAACTCACAAATTAATTAAGTTGTACGTATCAAATTAGAGGCCATTGCAATGTCAATGAATTTTCCTTTCATTTACTCTTCTTAATGATAATTAATTTAACTTAGCTTAGCTAGGGTTTCATCACTTGCTTCTAATACTTTATTAATTTTTGTCTTAATTAATATTAGTCTCTACCCCTAGTGCTAATTAAGTGTAATTAATTAATTTTTGTTAATCATGCGATGCTCTAAAACATATTAATGCCTTTGTTTGATTTAGAACTCTCTGCATGCAAATTATTTACCAACCCAGTTATCAACTTTGAAGCTAATTAACTTCTCAATTTCTTTGTTGCTCTATGAACCCTTTTCACAATGCCCAGAAAACCCAAACCATAAAAAGGGTAAGCTAGCTTAACCTAATTAAGGTAAGCTAAACTGGACTATAATTAGCTTGCATTAATAATGCTCGAGGATGATGTGATGATGATGGTATGGTGATGAAGCACCCAGAAAAACTCCTATTCCAGTGATCAAAACGTGTAGATAGCAGATATGGCATGCAAAGCAAAGCTGAAAGCAGCTGGTGCTTTTTGTTTTGTTTATTAATTAATTTTGTTTGGATTTTAATTTCTGGTTTTTGGGGATATGGGTTTGTGGTACATTCATTCACAATTGTCATCTTATCCTTGTTTTCTTCCATGATCACCGCTTTAGCTTTAACTCTCTCTCTCTCTCTCTCATTAATTTGGCTGCAACCTCCCATATGCATTTCTCTGGACACTTTGGATCAGAAAGTGAAAGAAGCTGATAAACCCACCGATTTCAGTGCTAATCAGACACGTGATCTCAGCAGATGACCCATTATTTACACCAGTCTGCACTAGATTGGTTTTTAACTTTTTGTTTTATTTTTCTAGCTCCTTTTTAATTATTTTTATTTTAATTTCCTTGCTATTATATTTTCACATTTTTCTCTCTCAACTCAAGGTCCGAAAACACCATTCATCTGTCTTAATCACAACCTTGGTTTCTGCATGTCCTCTTCTTACTTTTACCAGTTTTACGTTTTCCTAATTTATTCAGCTTACATATAAAATAGGGAAAAAAAAAAAAAACATTTTNTTAGCCTCTTTGATTTTCTTCGAAAATAGATTTAGTGCAGGTGGTTTCAAAATTTCATATTTATTTTCTATGTTTTATATTTTTTACAATATAAAAAAAATTTAACAAACTGAAAATTACAATTTTTGTTTAAAAATCAAATCAAATTAAAAGCTATATACATAATTTTTTGTCATTGTCAAACTTTCATTTTAGTATAAAGTGTCTTTAAATTGTAAACAAGATAAAATATATACTAATGCAAAATTTTAAAATTACAAGAACAAAATTTATTTTTGGGTAAAACACATGCATGGACCAAAATTATTGTTTAGCCATATAATATATATACATATATTCGTCTTTCTTCTCTATCTATAAGTTTTCTTTATGTCCTTTCTTTTTCTTTTTTCTTTTTGCTGTTACAAATCACAAATGTTGAAGACACAACAGAAACGATTGAATGAACAAGGCTATCAAGAGTTTCGATCGGTGCATATATACTTGCATATATATAAAGAAAAAAAAAATAGCGGACACATTAGTGAGAAGTTAATTAATTAAAATTATGTACCCTCTAAACAATATATTTGAATTATTAATTAAGTTAATGTGATTGAAGGTTGAATTCAAATTCACAGTTCGAGATTAAAAAAAAAAATATCTTATCATACTATTTAGTTAATAACAAAAAACTAAAAAGGATTGTTTAGCAAGATCGACAAAATTTTAATTACAAAAAATGATGGTTAAAAAAAGGGTCTAGAAGAGAATATATGCTATCTTAGAACGGCTACTTGAATCAATTGAATTGAAGATGATATATATTAAGCCATAAATTTATTATTTGTGGTTTTTTAATTTTGGGAGGTCATAGTTAATTCATCAACGTTGGGACAATGATCGATATATGTTTGAGAAAAAAAAAAAAAAAAAAAAGAGCCTCAAAGGCTCATATGCTCATGCAATATTTTTAATCAACAATTCTATATTTACTACATTTTTATACCATCTTATTTGGCAATTTATATGAAATTCATTTACTGGACATTAAAAAATACAACAATGCTACACTTACCACATTTTTATACCATCTTATTTGACAATCTACATGATATTTATACATTGGACACTAAAAAAATAAAAATAAAAACCCTAAAAATAAGGAAATACCTTACTAGTATAATAATGACACGTAAGATGGTACAACAAATATAGTATAAAAATGTGGTTAAAATAGCATTATTTAAAAAAAAATAAAAATAAAAACCCTAAAAATAAGGAAATACCCAGCTAGTACAATAATGACACGTAATATGGTATAACAAATATGATATAAAAATATGGTAAGAATAGTATTATTGTTTTAATATTTCTAGTTTTTTTCTATTAATTTTGGCAATTCATTCTCAATCCCCTAATTAATTAATTAATTTGTGCATGTTCAAGAATCTGCTGCATGAACACGTACGCTGCCCTTCAATTAAGTTGCCAAGAAAACCCAAGTAATTAGAACCTTTTTTCGTTTTCCCTATTATCTTCTAAATAGTATATTAACAAATAGACATTTCTGACCCCCAAAAAAAAAAAACAGACAACTTCTTAATTCATATATTTTTATAGGGTTAGTAACATTTTGGAGTTAATTCAAAAATCAAAATGTTATAATGTGAAACTTAAGTTTTGGAAAATGTTGACCAATTACCATTTGTTATTGGTTAATTTGGCCATCACTTTGGACGCTATTTTGTTTACACAGCATGTATAAGCCTCAATTATATAGGTTCATGTGGACGCTATATTTGCACCAATTAGCAAATTATAGAGAAGAATATGATCTATCCTTTTGGTACTGATTTTGTGCTTAATATATTGTAGCGTAATTAATTTTATTTTGGTGGATGAGATGGCTGATGGATCACGGACAAAAGAGGATGATATATTACAACTTGGATCTTGTGAAATTTAGGAATATGAAAAGTGGTGATAATTTGTTTTAGAGACTTGCTTATGATAGTTATAACTTATAAGAATGAAACTAATGAGGATCGTTAAGTTAATACTTTTGTTTTTTTTATGAAGCTGCAAAACTTGCAGCATATTTTTCTTTTAGCATCAAACGCCTACAAATGGGAGAGAGATTTTTAGGACCGATACATCAGTACGTAGTGTAATTAACATATGTGTTATAATGTAAATGAATATTATTAATATCATATTTTACAAAAATAAATATTTCGTCCAACATTACCCTTATACGTTGAATTAGTTATATCACGTAACAGTGTATCGGTTACACAGAAAAAAATTTCCAAATGGACGTTCCTGACATTAAATTTTAATATGTGCAATGAAGTCCCTACAGTTAGTAACAAATTATAATTTAACTCATATAATTTGAGTCGCTTTTCACTCTAACCCCAATTCATTTCATAAAATCTCAAAACCAATAGATAGATGGATCTCTGACATGAAAAAGTTACCATTATAACTATGCACGTGAGCATCCAGTGTGAATTTTTGTCACTGTAACTTCTGAGAATTCCAGAACAAAAAGAAAAAAAACTCTGAAATTATAATTTCTTTGAAATAAAATGGTGGAAGTGGTAAAGAATAAAAAAGTACACAGCTAGTGGAGTGCTGAAGGTGTCGGAAAAATGATGTGAAATTTGGTTGAGCTAATGCTGCTGCTTTATTCTAAACAGGTGGGCTCTATCTCTGTGCTTCACTAAACACTATCCAATGAAAAAAGAGCTACCTGACCACAAAATACAAATATGACTGACATTACAGCTAATGTGTGTGTAAGATCTATAAATGGCTTTTAAATAAATGAGTGACATATTTGGATTTTGTTGTGCGAAAATTGGGATCCACATTTACTTTATGATCTTCAACCTTCGATTCATTATGAATTGGGATGCGTCCACATCCGATTTCGAATCCTCTCTTTTCTTGTAAGAAAAAAAAAAAAAATCTTTGTCTGATTTTACTGGCTTTCCTTCCCTAAACGTAAGGTACCCGAGATTGTATAGATTCTGAACAAATGAATTGATTTATGCAAAAACATCACAATATTGAAACATTTTTGAAACACCACAGTTTTAGAAATGTGGAGACTTGTAGTTCTAATAATTAAAAGTACTTATCCCTACAATTAATGCTCTAAAGTTTCAAAATTTTCTCCTTTAAAGAAAAGAAAAACTTTTGTTGATTGTGGGATGAGTAGTTGGAGAAAAGAAGTGGCCCATATTTTTGTTTGATTTGAGGACCAAAAAGTTCCCAATTGTCAAATGTGTTTCAAGTGATTTAAAGAATGGGACAATCACTTATTTTTCTCATTTCGAGAGAGAGAGAGAGAGAGAGAGAGAGAGAGCTCATGGGCCAGACATGGTCCTAAATTCATGGATCATTGTGGTTCACAATGAAAGGCTTAATCCTCCACATAAAATGAGTCGAAATTATAATAAGAATTTAATCCCTTTCAATGTAAAAAAGAAAAGAGAGAATATTAAAAAAAGAAGTAAAATCAATCACCATAATTGAAATTTTTCTCACATCCGCCAAGAAAAGAAAGAATAGCCCTCAGCTCTAACATGACTAGTAGAATCACCATGAATGAATCGAGAAAATTTAATCTAAAAAATATCACAAAAGTAATCACAGAGTATGTAATATGACCTCAATTATGTATATATAAACACAAATGCCATTTACAACAAATATAGATGTAACTGAAGCTTCCCTCAAACAAATCAGAAATGTAAAATCGCAATCTATGGGTTCTAATAACAACTATGTCACAGCAATTCCACAAATGAAAAGAACATACAGCATACAACATTATAGCTCAGATATTCCATATTCCGGAGGACAATTCATCGGCATAGACGTCTTCCTGGCAACATGATGCCTCTCCTGTGACATGGCAATGGTTTCGCTTTATACTCATCACAAGCTGTGGGACTGGGGATGAGGATGCAGTGCTTCTTGAAGATGTTTCACAGCACTATCATAGTGTACAAAGCTCATAAACCAAAATTCATGGTTGTCAACAGAGATGACCTGGATGTATTTTTCAGCTGTTTTGAGTTTGCTTGTTGATGAATTGACTGCCTTCAGCTGATGTAGTGGAATAACCACCTACATATGAGAGGGAAACATGCAAGATTATGATATGCAAAAAAAATGAAAGTGGTGTACCACGTGATCGAAAGTGTTATGATATGAAATAACAAGCAAAAATATTTTAGAAAAGAGGAAGGTCAGTACAGAGAAAGCACAACTTATATAAGGTTGCATCTTCCAAATAACATATTTCCTCTTATTTAACTGTTGATACATACCGGTGCAAAGTTTGAGTTACCTAACTCAAGATTTAGATGTGATGCCAAAGATTGTGTTCTAGCCTTCTTTCCAAAAGAAGGGTAAACAATTTTAACAACTGAATATACTGCACTAGAAGGTTAAACAGTTACACAGACAATTTAGTTACATGTACTGACACTACCTACTTGTGTACTTGTGTGTCACATGCGTGGACACTACTTTTGGAAATGTGTTCATACGTCATGCAACTGAAAACAGTTTTTTTGGGACTTCCTGAAGAAGCACTGGGTGATTCCACTTTAAAATCGTTTCCAAAATGTCACAATAGGCCATTCAGTCAATCAGCCTTCAAAAAACCGTGACATCAGGGAATTTTTTCAAGTCTTCCTCTTTCCTCTGACTCAATTAACTCATAAAGGGAATACACAATTGGAGGATATTACTCTAGCACCATAACACCAGGAAAAAAGAAAGAATAAAAAGGTGGCACAAGGAGTGTATCGCAAAACGATTATAGGGTAAATCACATGTAGCTCCACTGAGGATAAGTGAAATTGCAGAAACCTCATTATTTTAAGAAATTATGATAACCTCCCTTATTACATAAATCTTAAATTTATTTATGAAAAAGTTGATAATAGTGTATTTCTCGATAATATCTTTTAGGTATAAAAATAAGTTCAAAAAACTATCATATTGGGTCGATAATCTAAAAAATATAGTTATTGTCATTTAATAAACTTATTAGAAAGGGAAATTTTTTTTGTCAATTAAAACCTATCTCAGAACTAAGAACTATACATCCAGCACTAGAAATTATTCTAAAACCTAACATGAAACAAAAGGTTAGTGTAATTTCTGAAAATAAAACGGAGGTTCCTGTGCCTGCAGTAACCTCAAAAGGTCAGTGTAACTTACTCTTAGATTATAATATTAAATCATATGATATGCAGGAGAAAAATATGACAGAAATTCAAATTTCACTATCCAAAATTGGCAAGCATCAAACCTAGCACCAATGGCTCCTAGGTTGTAACTCAAGGAAAGAAAGAGGGCAACTAGTTGAATACCAATGAGCAAGCAAAACAATCCACTATACCTTATAATAGCTCCATTCAGTCCGATCACCAGCTTTGTATGAAAGAGGACTGTCACTGCAAAATGCAAGCTTTGCTGTTGACAAATATATAGTTCCCATTACTGGGCCAGCAGATGTGGATAGATAGCAAGCATATGTCTTTAGAAGTTGCTCTTCAGGGACAGTCTCAAAATTTTGTCGAAAAATCTTCTCATAGCCACCTTCTGCAAGTACTTTTGTGCTCTGAGCAATTCTTCCCACAGCAGCATCAGCAAAACTTGGTCCCGTTTTCACTAGATCAGGGAAAGATCAGTAAATATATCTCTCATAAATTAAACAATTGAGAATATACTGAGTATGAAATCCAGCAATGATTTCAAACCCAGAAATTTTCATGGTTCCTACTTCCTACAACAACTGCTGCAACTACAAAAATGAGTAACAAGACCTTAATGTGACAAGCTGGAAGTCAGTGAAAATTAATCCAAAGGAAAAATCCACAACTCTAAGATCCACTTCCAACAAAAAGCACACATATTGTTACCATTTCTGCATTCCAACTCCCAGTACCAAAGGATTGGTTAACACACAAAACACTTAGGTCAGAGTTCAAAACTAGTTTAAATTCTATGTGGAAAAACTTGTAACTGGCAAAATACCTGGTACAGTTGACGCACCAAAAAAGGTAAACATCTAGGTTTGCTGTCTCCATCCTGAGCCTATAGGCTCAGAAAAAAATAATTTAAACCTTTTTCTTATTTTTAGGCAACTGAGGAACTCAACTTGGCTTTAACATAGGATGAGGGCAAGGTGGTACCTTGAACACCAAGGTGTCCTCATAGAGATGAAAATAAATAAAACCCTTGTACAAGGCTAATTCATATTGTCAAATAACATCAACTATCCGTCTTACATAACTGCTAAACGAATAATAGACCCAAAATATAACCTCTACTGTCCAAAAACCCGAATGCTTCACATAGAAATTTTGTGCAATTGCTTAATTGTTTTTAGAAAAAACAAAAACACAAACAAAACAAACACCCTTACAACATCTAATCAAATCATTGTTAATGGCAATCTACTATATTGGCTTATACATAATTCTAGTGCGTGCACTAGACAATTACAATCTCAAATTAACATCTAAAACACCCAAAATGAGCACATAATTTACAGGCTGAGGCATCGAATGCTTACAGTGTGTCCACATGTTGCCAGCGAGATCCTCGGCCTTCTTGGTGGCTTCCGCAGCCTTCTTCCCCCATTTTCCAAGAACATCTTTCACTGAATCCATCTTATCTAATATCACAACAAAACAAAACGTCACAAATGTATCGCAATTTACAACCTCCACAGCAACACCCCCAAATTCAACTCAAACAAAACCCCAAATTGTATTGGCTTTACTTGTATCCTTATTCCAAATAGATCCAAACTCTTCATTTGTGTTTGTATAAACGAAGAGTGCAAGTGTTAGTTACTCACTCTTGACAGAAGACGAGGGAGGCGGCTCCGGAGTGGCGACGTAGGGATTGGATTCCGGCGGCATGGAAGTCGCTGCGGCGGTGGGGTCGTCGCCGGGGATCGGCGCTCGAGCCTCGGCGTGTACCGGAGGATTTACGATTGGCGGGGCCTTTGGCAATTCCGGTTGCGGTGGCGGAGCTTCGGAGGCGATGGAGACGGAGGTCCAAGTTTCGGGCTGGGAAGGTGGAGCGCCGTCGTCCGGGTCCAGCTTCGGGTATGGAGCGTAGTCGACGGAGTGGGGTTTAGGGTCACTCATTTTCTCTGAATTTCAGAGGACTTGTTTGGGACGGAGAATCCAACGCGATTTCGGAAGAGTTGTTTGTAGTGGAGTCCGTCATTGGTCAATTAGTCAATGCTCAATCAATAGCCAGTTTGGGCTTGGGCTTTATGAAGGCCCAAAACAAAGGCAAAGCCCAAGGCGGTAAACGACGGTAACGACAGAAGGCAAGAAGGGAAGAAGGAGAAAACGACACCTAAAATTCGAAGGGGAACAACACCAACGACAATTGCAACAACGTCATAGGTTACTAGACAGTTGACACCAAACATCTCTCATAACTAACTAACTAACTAACCCCTTTATTGTCACCACAACAAAATCCACACTGTCCTACCCCCGTTAGGGTTTCTGATCCAACCAAACAGAGCCATGGCCATGCAAACCGGAATAGGGGTTTCCAGGATTCTGATCTTAGCTGGAGCAGGTACTGTCGCTCATTTAACACTGAATTAGTTTCACTGTATATTTTGTTGTGTATTCGATCTGAGTGATTATTCTATATGCACAGGATACACCAGCACCATCATGCTTAAGAACGGTAAATTGTCTGATTTGCTTGCTGAACTTCAGGTACTATTTTTTATGTTTCTTTCAGTTTTATTCTTACGAGCTCGTGTTTGGCTGCTGTGAAAATTGATGGTTTTTTTTGTTTCCCGGAAAATCGTAGACTACCTCAGATAATACATATATATATTTCTGAGCGTTCTAATTTCTTTCTGCTTTGTTTGCAGACTTTGGTGAATGGATCCGGTGATCAATCAGAAGGCGACATCACAGCACAGGTATTGCAAAACTTGGGGTATAAATTAGTATCAAATGATTTTCTTCTGTCAAATTTATTTAGATGGATATGAAGTTTCTTGTTTGACTATCTTGTAGGTGCGCCGATTGGCAGCTGAGGTACAAAAAGTTGCCTCAAGATCACAGATAACTGTCCTGAATGGGAATGGTGGCCAAGCTGGTAACTCACTTTTCTTCTATATGTTCAATGCCTTCTTCTTTCTGGTTAAGTTTCTAAAACCACTACTCCTGTCTAGTTTATGTATGTCATAATGCGAAAGAAACATTTTCTCATTGGTTCTTAGTTTTTTTTTTTTGTTAGGTAACTGGACGTCACTTGTAATCCCAGCTTTTGCCGTGGGGGGATTGGGTTATGGTTACATGTGGTTGAAGGTATTCAAATGACATACATATATTTATATTATTTCTTCTTTTGGTTCTGTGATTTTTCCTTTCCTTTATGCAATTTATTTTTATTGTTTGAGTATACTTATATTCTGCTCTTTACAAATGATTAGGGTATTTCATTCTCAGATCTTATGTATGTGACCAAGCGCAATATGGCTAATGCTGTTTCTAATTTGACAAAGCATCTGGAGAACGTGTCAGATGCTCTTGCTGTATGTTTCTGTTCCGCTGATTGTTCCCCCCAAAACACCCTATTTTATGTCAAGTTTTGTTAATGGGATCATGTTCATTCATCAATATAATTTATGGAGTTTGTATAAACCATTCAATAGTGATTTACATTCTTATGTTGTACAGAAAACAAAGAAGCACCTGATGCAGAGAATCCATAATTTGGATGACAAAATGCTGGAGCAAAATGATCTCTCAAGGTCAATTAAGGATGATGTATGTCATTTTCTGCGTATATGACCTTTTAGTTCTAAGTTTTTAGTTGGAAAAATATATTTTTAAGTACATTCTTTTTATTTTTCAAGTTTGATGAGGCTGATTCCTATTAGATTTCCATAGTCAGTGGGTAAACTGAGCAAAAGGTTCTGATGTGATAAAAATTGATTTACATGTAATGAATTTTTCACAGCTGTTTTTTGGTGTGTTTTAGTATCCTCTATCCATAATTGATGTTTTACAAGCCTCATTCCAATTTATTGTAAACGGAGTCTTATGGTGTGTACTTTCTGTTAATGTTCTGTGGATATGGATATGTTGTGTTCAGTAGTATCGTATGAATTTTTTGTGATTATTATACATATTAGATTGTATTTATTTTGTTAGCTTCATCCCTTAATTTGTTTACAACTTGTGACAGGTTGGTGGAGTTCAGAGTTCTCTTTCTGAAATTGACTTTGACTTGAGTAAATTGCAGAGCATGGTTTCCGGTTTGGTGAGTCTGTTTCAACATAGTGTCATTTTCTGGTTTGGTGGTGTTTTCTTTTGTGTCAACTTTTTTCTTGTATCTGCATTTACTCTTTATGAAGACAAATATTTTGGAGAGGGAGAGTACCTAAGGAGAGAGAGCATTCTTATAGTATTACATGGGCTCTCAGTTCTTTTTTCCTTGTGTACTAGTTTTCCTTTACATCTCTCTCAAATTTTTCTATTTGTTGTAACAAAGCTTCCTTTGTCCTTTCTCAGGATTGGAAGATATGTTCTCTTGAAGAAAAGCAGGTAAAACAGCTTTTATTTCTATTTTAATAGTGAAGCCTGAATTAATTGAATAGAAAGTATAGAATTATTTATTAGCGAGACATGCTTGACTTAAATCTTCTATATGCATATATATACGCTGGTATTTTTTCTCACTGTAAGTTTAAAATTAACTAACTTATAAGTCAAATTTATCTTTGCTTTGGACAACTTGCAGAGGCAGTTGTGTTAATATGTATATTGCCTCTTTGTCTCCTTGAGGATGGACAGGATCTTGCAAATCTTGGCGTATTGTATCTTTTTGGACAACTTGCAGAGGCAGTTGTGTTAATATGTTTATTGCCTCTTTGTCTCCTTGAGGATGTACTAACATAAATGTCTCCTGACAGGATCTTGCAAATCTTGGCGTATTGTATCTTTGCAATTTTGTTGATGGGGAAAAAGTTGAAATGCCTGAACCTCTGCAGGTTTGTTCATGTTGTATTGATTTATAATAATATCTTTTTACTGTGAAAAATGATAAAATATGTTGATTGTATCAAAGTTACACTGCTACATGTAATAAGGTCATATTGTAGTCAAAGATAAGTCCTGCCGTCAACTTCATTGTGTCCCACTCACATTCTGTGGTTGGTTTCAAAGTGGAAAACAGGGCATCTTATGTAAAAGATTATTAATAGATGATCACTGATCTAAGTATTATTTCTGCTTGCAGAAGCAACTTAAACTTTCTGGGAAACCACGCAGTCGTTTACTCTCATATTCAGAAACTCCAAGCCCGATGGTTTGTTTCTAAGAATCCTTTTTCTAGTTTCTGACATTATTTAGTTAGTACTGAACACAGGACAGGGACTTGTATTCTCATTTGATGTTGTTGGTTAATCTTTTAGTCTGCTAGTTGACAACACAATTGCATATCTGTAACTTTTGTAAGTGAGAACTATCTCATCAATTAATTTTATAAATTGGCAGACCTGACAAATGTTAAGTTCTCTTGAAGAAATGGCGCCCATCATCCTTCATATTTTCTCTTATTTATGGTTTATGGGCCCAATTAAGGCATTTGTGCCCATTAATGCAATGGTTAGCCATATGTTTTGATTGTAATCTATGGGTGATTTTTCAAATGAGAGAAATAACCCATAGATTACATTGCAATGAGATGCTAAATTTAGTACAGCATTGATGGAGCATGATGCTTTAGGTTTCTATTCCCTTTGTTTCTGACTTTTGGAAATTAAATATCCTTTAACAAGCTATTACTAAGTACTTTTTTCTTCTCAAGATCCGAGCTGAGACTTGAGGCTACTGAAAATTGCAGTCATAAGAATTTTTTTCACAATTGATGCAAAAAGTCTTTGGTTTATATGGGGTGATGGGTTGGGCCATGTCATATGTTGGGCTTTGTCTGTATTGAATGGCATGTCTCTTTCTTAGGCTGTAATTCCATTCCATGCTTACATCTACTCTTGTAATTTTGGGGTTTCAAACACTATTTTGTCAGCCACTATCTTGTTACTTAAATCATTAAATCTTCTTTGTGATTGTTCATCATGCGACTTGCTTGCAGGGTCTCAAAGAAATTGCAGACTCTTTGTCAGGAAGTTTGAATAAGTCAACTGATGGCATCGTGCTAGATGATATTAACAAGTTGGAAGAGCCTCCAAGGAACAACCTGCTAAGGTTTGAATAGAAACTCTTTATCTAGGATTTGCATCATTCTGATGCCTTCTTTTGAGGTCATCAAGCAACATTTATGTCACAACTTCTTTATTTTTTCCTTTGCTTTTTTGGTTTGTCATATCTGTGGGCCAGAGAGTTGTATTTATTTCTCTTTATGTGTGTTTGTACTACTATGTCACTGTAAAGTGTGATCTGACTTGCTGGTGGTTGCTAATTAACATTTAGTTTGAAACAATAGTATGTTGCTTTATAGGAATTTTGAGTTCGCTTTGTTGTGGTTGATGAATTCACTTGCAGGATCCAATCTCACTCTATATCTTTGCACTAGCTAGATTATTTAATTGGGGCCTCCTCATATTTACGGTGTAGATTGATAACTTATTAGGCCTCCGTTTTAGAACTGCCATGCATGAACTCTATCTATCTGTGTATGTTTCTGTCAAGGAACTTATACATAACACGACATATGTTTCCTTTGTGCTTACCCTAGTTTTTCTTTTTGCAGGTAGGTCTCAACTAAGTGTTGATTACAAGATTCTAAATAAGTGGGTGCATAGCCATATTGTACATATTTAGGTATAGACAGCTTAATTTGGTTTGATGTACAAATTTAGGTAACTACTGAGTTTACCGTTTATGTATTCCCTCGTCTGTTTTTTTTTTTTGGGAGTTCCTAGTTACGCTGAGGATGAAGTAATTATTACTGCGGAGCTTATAGTTATAGCATTATATTGTGAACTGAAGTGAACTAAATGAAAGTATACGGTTGCCTTAGTAACAACTGTNGGAGTTCCTAGTTACGATGAGGATGAAGTAATTATTACTGTGGAGCTTATAGTTATAGCATTATATTGTGAACTGAAGTGAACTAAATGAAAGTATACGGTTGCCTTAGTAACAACTGTGTGAGATGCCCTTATAAGGGCCCGTCCAACTCCAAAGTATGATTGTGATATCAATTTTGGGCTTTGCCTTATTTTTTTGAAACATTGAAATCTCATTTTGAAGTTGTAAATTTTTCTTTTGATATTTAAGAGGAGCATCGATATGCCAACCTTAGTGAATTTTGGAATGATTGGACCCAACTAGTTGGCATCTACACATTATACTTGTGTGCATACATAATGTTTATCCTCTCTTTGTTGGCCGAGGGCAATTTATGAGTGATATATATTTACGGTCCTTGTCTGGGACAGAACGTTCATCATGAAATCTCGTTGTGATGTCCATTCCCAGTTCTTCCACTCAGACTCTTGGGTCTACTCCCTCTTCGTCCCCTAATTCCATTAATCAACAATTAACCAACACTATTATTGGAAACTATATATATTTTAGTAATAATTAATTACCTTACCTCTTTGGCGAATACATTTGGAGGAGCAATGAACCTGTTACCCTGGCTGATGATATATCCTTGTGCTGTTTTTCCCTATTTCAAACCTGCATGCATATATGTAATATGTAATATGTAATATGTATGAATTCAATTTATGTGTCGCTAAATCGTAGCAGAAAAGCACGAATCAAGATTCATTATACAAAAACTAGTTGTCAATTGTTGTACTACGTACTCTCATTGCCTTATTAAGTCAGTATTTGAACAGACCATGTTTGGAGCTGCATGTAACTAAACGCCAGCATCTCAAAAAGGCTACAAACCACAAGATTATAACTATAAATAATGTGTAAAAATAATATCATTAACTATTTATTCTATTAACATAACACTGCCTTTTTCCGTCTACAAACTTTTTGATCATAGGCTACAAACCACAAGATTATAACTATAAATAATGTGTAAAAATAATATCATGAACTATTTATTCTATTAACATCACACTGCCTTTTTCCGTCTACAAACTTTTTGATCATATCGAATGCGGACCAAACCCACAACACATTTGGAAAGCTTTTTCTTCCTCACTATGCTTGTCTATCTATGTCCTCCCATTGTCATCATAATTCATAAGCATATATATATATATGACATTCTAGTCATCTACTAGCTAGCTAGCTAGCCATAGCTAAAAAGCCAAGCCTATGCCGAAAGTGTAATTTAAAGCAATGACATTCTGGTCTGGTTAGCACAACTTTTGCTCTGTGTAAATATATATCTAAGTAGATCAGTAGAAGTTAAACCAAAAAGACAAAGCTAGCTGATCGATTGTCTTTTGTGATAGACCAGATGAACTGCATGAGCTGCCCATTGGAATTATTGGAATGAAAGAATGCTTCCCAGATGACACGCATGATGCATGCATGGTCAGTGAGCACTAGCATGAATCGAGTTGGTCTTTAAGTTTATTTTTCTTTTTGAATTTGAGATTATATTACTACTCATTAGACTAATAAGTAGTCGGTGAGTAGTTGGTAAATTAAAATTTTGACCCTAAACTCAACAAATGAAAAGTATAGAACCAATAATTAACCCAATTGAACTAAAGTTAGATTGGTTTAGTCGGTTTGGATCGAATTAGGCCCAAGTTAATTACCCAAGCCAATGAAAATAACTTAAAAACCACTCAAAGTCAACCACAAAGAAAGATACCAAATATATATAGGACCTACATATTAGCAAAAAACCAAAATTCAGCCCAAGGTTAATTTCAATACCTAAAGGTGGAATTCACATAAAATGCAAAAATGGCATGTGTTTTTTTAATTTGAACTTGGTTTTGCAGTGGTGTTTGCCTTCCCCACATGGGCTGTTTAGTGGTTGCCTCTTCTTGTCTGTTAGCAATTAGAATCATCCTTCTTTTTTTGTTGGGTAAAAAATTGTATGAATTTCTCCATCAAAAAAATGATGGGCTCCTATTTAAAAATAGATATCACAAAATTCAAACAGTGAAATTAATTGAATAAACAAATGCATTGAGAGTAACTGAAGAGGGTGAACAAATTAATATTGTGCCAGTTGGGGCCCTATATAGATCTTCCAGACAACTACTTGTGATTCATATGAGAGAAAAAGAAAGATGCTACTTCTCTTTCTAAACTTTGTTTTCAATGGAAAATGGTAAATTAATTAACAAAGCTAATTACAAATGATTGTTTTCTTGTTCTGCATTTTTATTTTTTTCAATTTGTTTTCTTAGATTCCTTTTGTTCAGAAGATAGATTGAGCCAGATATGTACCTCTGGCTGACTATTGATGAGGCTCTTGTATTTGCCATTATAAGGAACAATGAGTACAATCACCACATGCATGTATCGTTTTAGTCATAAAAATTTTGATTTTGGAAATAAAACTTTTATAGATTCGAATTTGAGTACTAATTGGTCGCTAAATTTGTTTACCACATGATAGGATTGATTTATTCAAATTTGAATACTCTAGCAATATTGGGAGGCCAAATTCAATTGCAAGAATGTTTGCTTCTTCCTTTTTTTCAAGTATATAGTTGTGATTACTTAACAATCATGCATTAGGGTTTATATAGATTTATAATGGTTTAGAACTTTGGATTTAAGCTATAAAGTATAGATCCAAAAAAAGTATTTATCAAAAAAAAGATTCAAATAAAATAATTACCATGTAAACTTAAATAGAATTTAAATATTAACAAAAACAAATAAAGCAAGATTTGACTGTAATGCACATTTATAATGTCGAAATAATGTGACTACCACGCTGTCACAATTTGGTCAATAAAAAAATCAGTAATGTTAAGAATTTTAAAGTTGCGCCGTAAATTGGATTCCAAATAATGTGTCAATGTCATTACACATGTAAGTATTTTACTTGTTGTAAACTAATTAAGCCTTATAACAGATCTATGTATGAATCAATAAAACACAACATCATTGATGATTATGAGAAAAGGTTTTAAACTCTCTTTTTTGGATAAGAAGTGCAAGTTGCAAGTAGCAAGTAGCAAGTAAATCTTCAAGCTTTTCTAATGATCAATTGATTCGAACCAAGAAGTCATATATGCTTGATATGAACGTACGAAAGTCATATTTAGCTGCCTAAGATTAGGCAGTGACTTTTATCATTTTCGTTGTAAAATATGTGGCAAAATTGTTTCTTTCTTTTGTCAACTGTAAATGGTAATCAAATTATCAGCATAGATATTTGTAGAATCTATTGCATATCTTCATAGCATTTGACATTGGATTTGACCCTCCTATCTGAGACATCGATCTTCAAACACGCTCCTCTTGTGCCTAATACAACCAATGCCTACATGGCCCAACAAGAAATTTGAACATGCTGATATCAACATCATAAGAAAAGAGATTTGAAAATCTTATCTCTAGAGATTAGTGTAAATTTGTACATGTTTCTACATCAACATCATAAAAAAGAAAAAAATATATTTAGAGATTGGAGGACCTAGTTGAGCTAAATTGTTGTCCTTGTAGTTTTTAAGTGGATAAGGTAAAACCATCCTATGCATGTGATACTCTAACATTACTAACATTTCTCAAGAGATTTACTCTTTAATTAGTGATTGCCTTGTGGGCTTGGAAATTAACCATGCCTTATATCAGATTCTTTACATGGATGAGTTATATTATCAATTATACTCTCGATTATTATTATGGTGTCATACTGTTAATATTATACTTTACTCAAAAGAAGTCGATAATAAGTTCAATGCTTCTTCAAAAGGATCTAAGTCTTCAACAAGGACCCACTCTGACTTGCACACTAACCCTAAAAATCTAGTACTCTACATATCTTGAGTTTTCAACACTTCTAGGAATCTTGCTACCACGTTAGATAAAAAATCTTCTTACGATTGACAGCCTTCTTGTCAATGACACTAACTTAATTTCTAATAAAGTAATTCATCGGTCACTAAATGAGGTACGCATTCGCATATACTAACCCGAATAAATTATTAGTAAACTATGTCAATTTGATTGTTGAAGAGTCTTTAGCTAAAACCATGTTTGTCTCTTCGACCTCTGAATAGTTAGCTTCTATTTATTTGACTGGACTCTTGTCAATGTCTACAAGGCTAAATCTGTCCAATACAAACATGTTAGACTATATTAAGCAACTTAATTTAACAAAACATTCTTGTTTAAGACATAGTTCCAAAAATAAGATCATTAGTTACAGCCTTAAAGGCAGGAAAGTTGAACAAGGTAAGCTAAAATGAATGAAATGATAGCCAAAAATTCAACTTACCAATTAGGGTTATTTTATATATTTTAGTGAACACCAAGTAGGCAAATATAACAGTAGAGAGATGAGAGAAGAAGTATCTTGATTCTTTAACCCCCAAAAGAAAAGGCTTTTGTAATGTAATTCTGTTTTTCTGCAGTTACCCTTTTAACTCAAAAGGGTGATTTGCCAACAAAGTAATCAGATGCCAAATTTAATAAATTAAAAAAGTAACTGTGTAGTCAAATCTCTTCTCATGTATGATTAGAAGTGAAACTCTAACAATCACCACAAAAAAAAGCACCCCAAAAAAAATAAAATTGATAAGATATTGAGATCTGAGCAAAAAAGGACAAATGATGGTAAACTAAGCCACGGTACTTCAAACTTGAAAAGAAAAAGAATGCATCTACTCTTTTCTTTTTATATATTTTTGTTTTTCATTTGTTTCATTTATTTATTTTGCTGCTGGGAAAAAAATAGTATAAAAGAAATTGGAAGAAAAGGGTAGTGGGAAGTTGTTCAGACGCGAATATACTGCGCGTGCAGATAACGCCAAACACTGTCTGGCTGTCTGCTAAAGGAGCCCCTGAGACTCCAATGGAAAACAACTATTTACTGCTCATTTTTTATTTTTTTCATTGGGCCGTGCTTTCACTTTCCTTTGAGAAAAAGGTAGAGACAAAAGCTCCTTTTTTTTTTTTGTGTGTTAATTAAATGAAGGTAATATTTTCACTATTTTGTAGCAACATATACGAATTTTGTTTTTTTAAACCAGCTTAACTAATTTTTATTTATTGGTTCTGGAAATAAACTTTGCCATCTAACTCTATGTAAGATTGAAATCCACGCAGTAATCCTTGGTAATTATGCATTTTTGTTTCCCAACTTTCATGTATGGAACTTGTCCTTTGTGATTGTAATTTGTAATTAATGCATCTTCTTGTTAAGCATGTGTTTTTGTTAAGTCACTTTCATATATGGGGTTGCCTTTTGTGATTTTATCAAGGCAATGGATTCCCGTATGCTATTTTGTTTCTTGACTTTTATATATGAATTATGGATGGCATTTCTTCACAACATGTTGTACTATCTTTGAGGTTTAACCTCTTTAAAATAAAGTTTATTTCAAAAAAATAAAAATATATGGCATAATGAGTCATATATAGTTATTTTATTTTAGTTATAAGATCTTCAAATTAATTTATAATTATTGATGGTTATTAATGGCTAAACACATTTCAAACCAACTTTTATTTGTTTCAATTTGTTTTGTTGAAGAAACAATACTAAAAACAACAACAATTATCATCACATGCATGTTATCGATATAGCTTTACTATAGTGAAAGGAAAAAAGGACGAGAGTTCACACTTGAGTTTATTAGTGTTGCGACCAATTTGTATTTCATCTAGTTCTTATTTGTTATATCTTTTATATTTTGATTTTCAAGAAAACATCTACCGTGCAAATAAAAGATATAATTCAAAAATATCTAATAATAAAGAATCTATCCATTGTCTACCTGACATGCCGCATTGTAGAAAATTTCAATTTTTATTGGATTGCATAATTGAAACTCATGTAAGAAGGGATGTAAATAACAATTAGTGAACAAATAGTAAACAAAGTGAAGAAATGGTAAGAGAAAAAGAAAAACAGAGAGAAAAGAAAGAGAGAAGAAGAAGTTGATAATATATAAATAAAAAAAAGGTCAAAAAGGACAAGGTTTGTAAAGTGGAAGACCCCCAAATAATGGAGGAGAAGTGTGGAGAGCCATTGGATATGTTGCAGGTGAGAGAGAGAGAGAGAGAGCGTGTGTGTGTGTGAGTGTAAGAAGAGTGAGAGGGCATGGAGAATCCCAATGCTCAGAGACACTGAGAGGGAGACACAAACAGCAGAGCCAGCCTCTACTGTTCACTCTCACCCTTCTCAACCAATTAAAATAATCCCAACCCACATCACATCTCATCTCATCTCATCTCCTCACTCTGCATATCACCCACCTCTCTCTAATCAAAACCCCCCAAATCCAATTTCACTCTACCAGAGCCCATAACATGATCTGAATTAAAAAACCCATAAACCAACAGAGAAAAAGATTCCATCTCTGATATTTCTATTTGATCAAAAACCCATTTGCAGCAGATCATCATCAGCAACTGAGAGTCAGAGAGAGAGAGAGAGAGAGAGAGAGAGAGAGAGAGAAAAGGTGCATATGGGAGAGGACCCTTCAATCCCCTCATCCTCATCATCCCAAATGTCCGAGGACGACGACCGATCTCCGCCGTTGGATCTGGGCGACGGTCCGATCACCTCCAACAAGTCCCGCAACTGCTACGGGTCATCTGGGTCGGGCGGGAGCTCCATCATCGTCGACTATACCCTCCCATACCCGGACCAGGTACTCGAGAATGTTCTCGAAAACGTGCTCTGCTTCCTTACTTCCCGCCGCGACCGCAACGCCGCCTCATTGGTCTGCAAGTCGTGGTACCGTGCGGAGGCCCTCACCCGATCCGAGCTCTTCATTGGCAACTGCTACGCGGTCTCCCCTCGCCGGGCCACAGCCCGGTTCACCCGGGTCCGGGCAGTGTCCATCAAGGGCAAGCCCCGGTTCGCCGACTTCAACCTCATGCCAGCCCATTGGGGGGCCCACTTCGCGCCCTGGGTCTCCGCCATGGCCAAGGCTTACCCTTGGCTCGAGAAGGTCTACCTCAAGCGCATGTCCGTCACTGACGACGATCTGGCTCTTTTGGCCGAGTCGTTTCCTGGGTTTAAGGAGCTCGTTCTGGTTTGCTGTGATGGGTTCGGGACCAGTGGGCTTGCTGTGGTCGCTAGTAAGTGCAGGTACTTTGCTAATCCCTATACTAGTTTCTTAATTAGCTCCAGCTCAAATTCGTGGGGTTTTGGTTAGTTTGTACAATGGTTGATTAGATCCTTGAAATGAGTATTGGGTTTTGAATTGAAAGCTTGAAGCTTTAATGGGTTTGTTTGGATCTGATTCATGGTTTTAGATCTATTATGGTTTTGGTGTTTCGTTTGGATATTAATGCTATGAACCTCCAAAGTAATGCTTTTTTTCTTTTCTGGGTGTTGTTTGAATGTGAATGAGGTGATTTAAATAATGTGAATTTGCAATGGTGAATCCAATGATGAGGTTAATAATATGTGTGTTTTTCAGACAGCTGAGAGTGCTTGATCTGATTGAATCTGAGGTTATGGACGACGATGTGGATTGGATATCTTGTTTTCCTGAGAGCCAAACTTGTCTCGAATCCCTGATTTTTGATTGTGTTGAATGCCTCATAAATTTTGATGCATTGGAGAAGCTGGTGGCTAGATCACCTTCCTTAAAGAAACTGAGGTTGAACCGCCTTGTCTCAATTGGGCAGCTATACCGCCTGATGGTTCGAGCTCCGCAACTCACTCACTTAGGAACAGGCTCGTTCAATACATCAGATGGGGATCAAGAAATGGATTATGTCTCCGCTTTTTCTGCTTGCAAATCCCTAGTTTGTCTCTCTGGGTTCAGGGATATCTTTCTGGATTACTTACCTGCCATTTACCCTGTCTGTGCCAATCTCACCTCTCTGAATTTCAGTTATGCGAATATCAATGCCGACCAGCTTAAATCAGTCATATGCCACTGCCACAAACTTCAGACTTTCTGGGTATGCATTCTGTGTTCACATTTGTGACACTATGAAGAAATTTTGCTTTTGAAGCTCATTTTTGGTATCTTCATGCAGGTGCTTGATTCAGTATGTGATGAAGGACTTAAGGCAGTAGCTGCAACTTGCAAGGAACTGCGTGAGCTTCGGGTTTTTCCAGTTAATGCTCAAGAGGATGTTGAGGGTCCTGTTTCTGAGGTGGGTCTCCAAGCAATTTCTGAGGGCTGTAGAAAACTTCAATCTATTCTATATTTCTGCCAAAGTATGACAAATGCAGCTGTGATAGCCATGTCAAAGAACTGCCCAGATCTTGTGGTGTTTCGACTCTGTATAATGGGGCGCCACCGGCCCGATCATGTTACTGGTGAGTCCATGGACGAAGGTTTTGGAGCAATAGTTATGAACTGTAAGAAGCTCACCCGCCTTGCTGTGTCTGGTTTACTGACTGATCAAGCTTTCAGTTATATTGGAAAATATGGGAAATTGGTTCGAACTCTCTCTGTTGCCTTTGCTGGTAACAGCGACATGGGGCTAAAATATGTGCTTGAGGGCTGCACTAATTTGCAGAAGCTTGAAATCAGGGACAGCCCATTTGGGGATGCAGCATTGCAATCTGGTTTGCATCACTATTACAATATGCGATTCCTCTGGATGTCTTCATGTAGTTTAACTCACGAAGGTTGTCAGGAGATTGCGAGATCGCTGCCGCGCATGGTGGTGGAAGTGATGAAGAGTGATGAAGAGGTGGAGACGGGTCAGTTTGTTGATATACTATATATGTATCGATCCCTTGAGGGACGAAGGGATGATGTTCCGCAGTTTGTTGATATCCTGTAGACTTTGCAATTAGAAGAAGTTGTTTCAACTTTTCTTATGGTGGCTCCCAAGCAAGTTAAACACTCTTTTTCCGGGGGGAAGTATTATGCGGGTTACTTTTATATAATCCGCGAGGTGGTTCCTGCAGTGGCTGTTAAACAAAGATGAGTAAACAACTTCTGGTCTTGAGCTGGGCTTTTGCAATGGCAATCAGGTCCCACAGTTGCAATGGCATTCGAAGGAGCACTGTAGACCACATTTCTTCTTTGTATTGGTTCTTGCAGAGAACTCAGAGGACGGGTGCCAATGCTGAGGATTAATGTCTCTGCGAGGTATTGGATTATCCAATGTTGTATTAGTACGCTTCTAAATTTCTTGTTTGTTTTTGCTTCCATATTCATTTGATCATAAACAAAGGCTGCCAGAGGCAAAGGGAGGGTTTTCGAGCTGATTAAAGATCGATAATTTATCCATCTTCAAGTGAACCACATTGTTTACCTTTTGTTGAGGAAATGGAGATAGGTGTTGAAGTGGACGTCCGAAAAGGTGAAATTTCCACGTTTCTCTCCCGCGCCACCGGTAGAGTAGTAAATGAAGAGAGCTTAGTCTGTTTACTTTGATTCAAATGGTAGTTTAGTTTTAAGCTGTAGCCGGTGAGATCTAAATGCCTAGACTGATACATCTCAATCTCTCTTTTTCCAAGTGTTTGTTTCTTTCAGATGTGTTGTTGTAGCACCTGACTGTTGAATTTATTATTGTTATTGTTAGCAAATGTGAGATGGGTAATAAATGCCAAAATATGCATGGACCATATACCATATACTTGGTGGGACTTTCTCTTTCCCTGTTTTTTTTTTTTTCCTGGATGTGGAATGATCAATTGTCAGTGAGACCCATTAATGATGTGTGGAAAGTGCTTGTATTAATGCACTTGTGGGATTTCAATCCAATTTCCATACCATGTGAACTAAAATTTCCCAACTCTCATGGGTTGATGGGATGGATGGTCCTGATGATCTCAGGTACAAAGGAAACCCTAATGAAAATGAATCACCATTTGATATGAGTAAAACTAGCTTTTACTTGCTCTATCTGCTCTGCTGAGTTGCATTATTGATTTTGCTCTGACCCTGTGTATAGTTGGGAATGGGACCCTTGGTTTGATGATTTGTCACACCCCCGTGATTGCGTTATAAAGCAGCCAACTCCAATGACACCACATCTCTCTATCTCTATCTCTATCTTATAATTATAAGAGAAATCTATCTGCCTTCTTTGTTGGTATTCCATATTAGCTAGCTAGATGGCAAAAGCAAACCGATCATCAAAGGGATCTGACTGTGCAATTGAACAAGTGATTGAAACTTTGAAAGAGAAAAAAAACAAAAAACAGAAAAAGTGATGGGAAGCAAGCTTGGCTTTCTTTGTTGTCGACTCCTTTGAAGGTAGAACCTAGTGTTGGGTTCAGACCAATGGGTCTGATGAATCATGAGGGTCAATCCAAGGTTGGATTGGTTCGGATAAGAGAGTGTGTGTATCTGCCCGCTCGCACAATAAAAACGATAAAAAGAAGATGGAGTTTTTCAGTACTCGCTTGTTTACATTAGCTTATCCACATTGCATATGGTGGGAATAGTCCCTTGCATGAGCACTACCAAAGAATGAAAGAATGATGGCCTTTGCTTTTTGATTCTATCATTCATTCTCAGTTTGCTTTTATTTTTCTTTTTCAGCAACCATCCTTGTCCCCAGAGAAAAAGTGAATAAGAAAAAAGAAAAAAGAAAATGATAGGGACCGTACACAAGGACCAGGAGCGACATATCCAACAATCTCAGCCGTCCAATACTTTAAACGACCCTTGTGATGGACCTGTCTTACCTACTGCCCACATCAGTCCATTTTATAGATAAAAACTATTCCAAATTAAATGGTCCTGGATGAATAAGCAAAACCAATCAACCCCATTTGCTTAGCACATGCATTATGCTGTTTAATGTTTTTTAAGCATGCATTTTAACATAATATAATATGAAATATAGACCTTACACTTAAATAAGAAGTTATGCCTTGAGTGTAGTGACCCATATGACATATAATCTCATTTAATAATTAAAAATTTATATTTAGTCGAAGAAAAGTGAACCCACAAACATTCAAAAATCAAAATTAATTTCCTCAAACAAGATCCTGCTTTTTTTTTTGCCAAAAGATCCTACTTAATCGATGATAGTATTTTGGAATGACAAAAGCTAAGTTTCTTTTGGGGGGTGATTGGTGAGGGCCCAAATCAAGGTGTGACCCACCACTTGATCATTGAGGCTGTGGGTCACGTGTACGGCATGAGAGCTTGCTGAGATACATTTATTATTTAATATTTATGAGCTATTAAAATAACAAAGCTAATATAATAATAATAATCATGCATTTATTAACAATAATATGATTGTTGGTGTTATGAAAGTAATGGTCGGAAAGGCAGAGAGCAGAAGCTAACGTACAAAGATAAGTTATATATACAAACAACGAAATGAACCAATAGGCAGCTGCCAAGTCCAGTGGGTGGTGGGTTTGTGTGGTGTGGGTGTGTGTGGTGCCAAAAAAGTCGGTGACTCCAAAAATCAAAAGGGTGGCTAATTGGGTTAGGGTTTTGATCTCCTAGTCTTAGCTATTTGCTAGCTTAATTTTGTCCCTTAAGCACATTCATGACTCAACTAAGCACCAGGTCAACCACTAAATTATGCCCTTTCATCTTGCACTGCAACACTTCATTTAATTAATTTTCTCTATTCCAAACATTTTCTGCTGAGATATACTTTATCTTAAACATTATGAGGTATAACTTGTGGGATCCACTTTGCACTGTAATTTGATAATTGAAGCCGTCTATTTTCTAAGTCTATATACAAAAATCATTCTTACAAAAAATTAGACAAATCAAAAATTGTTTAACCATTTAATTAAAGGGCCATCATTTCAAGTGTTTAAGAAATCACTATGTTCATCTATTAATTCAATCATAATTAGATGTCTTAAAGGTTTTCAATTTGTCTAATTTTTTGTAAGGAATTCTTATATAGAGACTTAAAAAATAAACAACTTTGATCAGATTATAGTGCAGAGTGCGTCTCACAAGCAGGGTGGGTCGAGTAGGGTCAATGGGGTCAATTGACCCAATGAACCCATAAATGCTGGCCTTGAGGAAAAATTTTGACCCCATAAAGCTTGGGTCTTGGTGGCGGTTGCAGACAAAATTTTTGTGTTGTCTAAAAGATTAAAGAAGTCTAGAGGAAGGAGGAAGAAATGGTGAATCACGTGAACTGCATATGAGTGTTTCTGTTATCTTCTATGAATGAAGTTTTTGTTCATTAATATTGAAGAGTGTTTTCTTACCTAAAATAAATATTTGTGAGTTTCTTAATAGTAATCTCATAACGATTGATTCTTGAATCAACCACTGTCCATAAGTCATATCTCATCATGTTTGAAGTATTCATTAACATAAGGGCTCTTTTCCCTATTATATATGTAGTTAACAATTTTTTCTTTTTCTTGTTTGCACTCTTTGCCAACACCATTTCTAGTATTTTTCTATCAATAAATCACATAATAGTAAACTCAAATTTGAAGAATTAAAATCGAAAAATGTAAAATTGAAATGGAAGAAGCTTTTGGAGTTAGTCCAAGAGGTGTTAATAAGTTAGAAATAAGATAAGTTCGGAGTTCGGCTCCCTTCAATATAACAAAAAATAAAAATTAAAAGGATTTGAGATGGGAGAATCATATTTAGAAAAGATAAATCTATAACTTAAAATCTCACTCCTACATTAACCACACCAAAATTGCACTTAAAGTTTGGTATAGTCTAATAGTAAATTCGTAATTAAGATGGGCCGTTGAGTGCTTTACCACTAAATTTATCAGACTCACTAAAGAAAACCAGCAATTTTGGCAACGACATTTATATGTTTGTCATGTACACTACATGCATTATATTAATTTGGAGTACGTAAAACCAAAATTAGAGTGTTGATATCGTTTTCTTTTGTTTAATATTAGAGATAATTGAATCTTAAACATATCTTAATCTTAATTTATTATCTCATTCGCTTTCACTAATTTGGTCAACTCTGAAAACTTGACATTATCCCTTTTTAACAAGAAGCTGATCGCTTTGTATACAGAAACCTCGGTTATTAATTTTGAATGATAATTGAACTGTCTATTATTATTAATATAATGGGTTTGGTATAAACTCATAAACAAAATTGGATGAAGCTTCATGTGCAATAAATAAATACACTAGCGTTGTAACACTAATTAGTTAATAGATTAAAAACAAATTAATCTTGAGTACAATAAATAAATATATATATATATATATATATACAATTTTTCTTTAAAAAAGACATTCACAAATTTCAAAATTTACGGATGTAGATAGAGTAATGATATGGTGCCAACATGATATCAACAAGAATCGGCTACAACACATGAACTGGTTGTAGCACATCTCGACTGTGTCAGCACTATATCGGCGTCGTGTTAGTGCTCTGTTTGTAGCTGCAAATTTTGAGGATGTCCTTTCTAGAGAAATATATATACATTTTCATTCTTTTTATAGTATTTCTCTATGCAAGATGTTGATAGATTTTTGGGTGATTTTTAAGATGGCTAGGGCTTAAAATTTATCTTTAGGTGTAATCATTGATCGGTTTAGGGTATTATATCTCCCATGAATCAATGTATCCCTTCATTGTTTAGATTTTACATTTTAACGTAACCCCAAAATTCAAGTGTCATAACTTGAAATTTAATTTGTAAATAATAATCTTACACCCAAACATAAACAACTGTGTTGAGATTGAGATGATTACATGAACCCGAAATAAAGTGTCAGTCGATTCAGCTAATCTTTGGACATAGAAAGTTTCCACTAAAGGAAGATGCCAAATGAAAAATGCAGATGTTCTCATTTCAATCCAATAATCAGAACCATTTTTTTCAAGTTTTTGTTTTCAACATCATCTCTGCAAAATATGATCTGGCAAACCCATTGAGGTAGTGACCAAACATGGCATGCTACAAGAGGTCGAAGCCAATTCCAAATTCCAGAAGTGATGGAAAAGATGTATAAACTAATTCTCATGGAAATTATGGGCAATAACAAATCATGTTTAGAAAAAAAAAAAAAAAACAAAATCAAGTTTAGACGTAAACCTACTATCTGGCTTCACTTGGATTAATTGAGAATACAAATAATTGGTTACGTAGCTTCCTATCCCTTCAATTTGCAAGAAGTTAATTCACATGTCACATTTTCATTGAATTATGCATCATAAGAATATGAATAGCTGATCACTAATTTGCATTATTTTCTTGCAGCCATGCATGCATATATACTTCGATGTAAATATAAAATGTCAAATTTGAATAAATTAGAGTCCCGCCGATCACTAATCTCCCTTAAATTGAATTGCTAGTTGTTAATCTTCCACAAATACAAAACCCAAGTGTGGAATATAAGTTATAACCAAAAAAAAAAAAAAAAGGGNAAAAAAAAAAAAAAAGAGGAAAAAGGATTGTGGAATATCCACCAATAAAAATCCCAAGTCATATTGGTGATTGCTAATATTCCTTTTATGCTCATCCAAAAGGTCATATACAAAGGAAAGTAATAAAAAGGGTCATTTTTGACAACACAAGTGTCCCTTGGAGAGTCTCTCTCATCTCTAGATTCATATATGTATGTGGGGGGGTCCTCCCTCTATCTTCCCATCTTCTATTTTTTATATTTTTATTCTATTTTGTTATTTTTGTTTTGTTTTTGTTGAGGGACACCATAATTTCTTATTGGAGATAAGATTGAACCCCACTTTGGATGTTTTTGTTTTGTACATTCATCAAAAGGTATTGAAAGGAAAAGTTTCAACTCCTTGAAAGCTCAAGAATGGTACCAATCCACAACCCACAATCATGATTTAAGCTATTGGCCACTACCATCTGAATTCGATTCAGCTTTCCAAACATTAATCATCAAAACCATTCGCCCTCACAAATTTTATGGAAATAATTTTCATTTTTTCATTTTTTCATTTTTTCTTTTCTACAGCAGCCACAGTCAAATTTTTGTATTTTCTGATTACTGCTCAGGCCCCAAAAAAAAAAATGTCAATATGATTCTTGCATGGATTTTCCTTTTTATTTATTTTTACTTCATGGATTTTCTAGGAAAACTTTTCTTGGAATTATTTTTTATTGTTTTGCGGATATTCTTTTACAATTATGCTTAATTGCTTGGTCAAGACTCCAATCCTTTAAAGTTCAAAGAGAACATTATTCTATATTCACTTTTGTTAGTAACATTTTTCTTATAAATATATTCATTATAGTTTTTCTTGCCTATTTAATTTATTTAGAAGTCTTCTGAAATATAGAATAGATGTAATTTTTCTCTATTGTATGACAAAATTGCATCGGAAATAAAAAAATAAAAAAAACTAAAATTTCTCTAATCCAAGAAAACCATTAAAAAACACTCCCAAACTGACCGTAACAAAAGGGTTTGTTCATAGGTGCTTTTCCTTTACAATTAGATATTCCAAAGGCTCATACACTAGTTGATGACATAGCCACTGGCACCTAAAAGTGAACCAATTAGGTCAACCAAAATGGCTACTCAGAGGGTCTTTTATCAGTGACATCCTCAGGTATCAATGGCTTTCAAATTGATTCATTACTCTCTATAATCTTCACTATTATATATAAAGCCAGAAAAAGAGATTAGTATTACAAATGTCACCAAAAAATAGTATTGCCTAAATATCATTTATTAACAAAATAATCATTTTAAAATAACCTAATAAATTATGGTATAGTTTTAAAATAAAATTAATAAGTTTGATCAAACAGTTTTACCCACTTGTGGAATAATATTATAATAGAGGCCCATGCCTTTTTAGATGCATGATTTGAACCATAGAGAAGGGAGGGAATCTTCTAATCATTTCTTCTCTAAAATTCTTTAAAAAAATTCTTCAATTGGGATCTTTCTGAATTGTGATGTGGGTGATGTGTAATATGGCACAGCCACATCCCCTTTGAATATTAAACATTACTCTTCCATTCAAACAATCATACTTTAGAGAGTAGAAGAAAAATCCACAAATCCACAAATCCACAAACCAACCCTCTTAAAAGAAAGTGAGTGGTGTGGTCACCTTGCATCAATAATAAACTAGTGTCAGCTTTCAGTTTCAACTGGTCAAAAGATCCTTCAAAGAAATTCAAGTTTCTTTTTTTTTTCTGATTTTTGTTCATAGTGGAGCCCATTTTGGTCATGAATCATGATCACACCACCCTCAAATCTAAGCAATACTAATGTTGGGAAGAAGCATGGATTAAAGAAACCTCCAATTTTAAGAGGGCTTTAAACATTTTTGAAGAGGAAAGAGACTTCAATTTTATTACCAATTTTGTCTCCCTCTACTCTTTTTCTTTAATTGTTTACTCACCAAGATTTTAGGCTTAGAAATCTTAATAATTCATTGTCTACCATCTCACAGACTACCATGTACCCATAAAAGACTGCAAAATTAGTCTCCAACTTTAATAAAGCATATGGTCAAAACATGTTAATTTTGGGTATCAAAACATTTGAGAAGAAGCATGCATTAAAATATTAAATAAACCTCCAAAAGTTCGGATTAAGAAATATGGCTTTAAATATTCCGAGCAGCGAATAGAATTTTCCTTACTTTTGTTTAATATTGGGAGATTTTTGAATCTGGTAAGTGGTAACTCGTCACCTCTAATCTTGGATTAAACATTTGTGTCTTTCTATTTTTTATTGCAATTCCTCCTTAAACATCTGTTACAATAGATTGCCACAATCCTAATTAAACAAAAATTTATATTTATTTCTCAATTAATATTTGAAAATCATCTCACTTGAGATTGCAATTTATCTAAATTTTTTAATTCATTTAAATCCTAATTCTACCAAAGTTGTCAATCACAAATTTTGTTGTCATGGGATTTTGGTTTTTAAAGTTAAAACCAAACATGCAATTTCTATAAACTATTCTACACCCTATAGAATTACATGAACACGTACCCAAATGTACCCAAAGGAGTTGAATAAAATTTTCAAAAGATGGTCTAATCAAAATCCTGATGTGACGAAATAGCACATCTTAATTATCTATTAATTTAATATTGAATCACCGATTTTAAAATTTGTGGTTTTAAATTTTTAATTACTTAGTTTATAGCACCTATGTGAAGATGGAAGTCAAAAAGATTAGATTCCAATTTTATTAAAACACATGTACTAAGTTGTGGTTGCCAAAGGGAAATACTTGTTAGTCAATTATGAAATGGGAATATAAGAGTACTACTTTTTTATCCACTAATAATCAAAAACAATTTCCATTTTGCATGTGATGATGTGACAAACTCTGTCACATTTTGAACTCCAAGTACACAAATTGCAGCTAAGCCCGAATGAAGGGTGGCCGTTTTCAATAATGATGGCCCAAATTAATCCCCCGCTGTTTTCTGATATCATATGTTTTGATTGATACTCATGGCCGTTACACTGCTTCTTAGGCAGCATTTAGGTTTAGTAGCGCTTTTGTTAGAAAACTGGGTTTATTTAGAAGTGCTTTTAAAAGTCTTAAGAGCATTTTGATTTTTAAAATTTAATATTTAAAGGGTAAAATACGTTTTTTGTTCTTGTATTTTAACATGAAAACACTTTTGGTCCTCATGTTTTAAAAATTGTCACTTTGGTCTTTGTGTTTTATTCTGTTAACAATCATAGAACAATTGTGAACTTATGTCGATTAAATTAACAATTTTGAGCATAATTTTGTTTGGTCTAATCTTTTGATCCTAATTAAAAGAAAAATAATAAAAAAGGATTGAGGAAGAGGATATGCAGACAGAGCAGTGTGGGTGTGGGGAGAAAAAAATGAAAAAAAAAGGCATTGTGAAGAACACGAGCAGCTGCAACTCCGGAAAATCCACCACCTATCACTATTACATAAGGATTCAGCAGCGTTGTTGTACCTAATGTCAAAAAAAAAAAAGGTGGATATTGAGGAATATGAATTTTGTTGTTTTTTTTCATGTATTTGCAATAAAAAGGGAGGAGAATAAGGAGGAGGAAGGGCTGGTGAGGGGGAGCTGCAGATGAGGGGCGTGGGGGGGGTGAATTGAGGAAAATGTTTTTATGAACTCTCAAGAACACATGATGAACACATGCACCATCCTCCACCCAAAATCCCAGCTCCGACCACCACCAGTGATCAAATGGAAACTCACTTTCTCCTCTGACTGTGATCATCAATACAAGGACCAGATTGATTATTTTCATAGCAAATTTCGGCACAGATTTCAACATTGACAAATGAAAATGTCTACACCATTCATGGGTACCTGACTCACCAAGTCTTTCATTCAACAACAGCATGTGGATGATTGTGAATTCAAAGTGACAACAAATGCTCCATCTGTCATATGCTAAAAAATCTTCCAAACCCAACAAATTTCATCTCTAATATAACCAAGGGTTTTATGCCATTTGGTGTGTACTCATGGGTCAACAAGAAGTTTCAAAACCATTGTACATGTGCATACTCATAACTTACCTACCATTACAGTACGCATGGATGTTGCTAATAGAAGAAAGAGCACAAATATGAAATAAAAAAATAATGAGGGCAGTACTTATGTAGTAAACATTAAACTACCCTGAATGATGAACTTCACAATGAAGATGCTGCAAATATTCGTCAGGGAGCCAACCGCTCGATTTTCCACACTAGTTGTCCATTGATCTCCTCCGGAGAATATCGCAGCCTATCAAGAAAACATACTATAGTGTGAGAATCTTGTGATAAATATGTTCTTTTTTCCTTTTCTTCTTTTGGGGGGGAAACATGATCAAATATATGCAAGAATCCATATCAGTTCACATACTTTCAACAATAAGCGAAACAAGTCATGTCATCATAAGATTTCTACTAAGTAACACCACAACAATGTCTCTCACCTATAAAACAACCTTTGAGTAACACATCTATATTGGCAATAAAACCCTTATTTTGGCACACTGATGTTTGAAAACAGAGCTAAGATAAATTCCTTGAAATAAATAGACAGTAACAAAAGAAAATGATTGCCAGAATCAACTCCATTCATCAACCGGTTCTGGACTCAACCCAGGCCGAACTTGTATCTGAGTTACAGTTCATATCCAAGGCGGTGGCAGAATCAATTCTATACAAAGTTGCATATCCAAGACACATAAACCTAAATATTTTGAATTTTTTTGTCCAGATCTGCTCCATTCATTCGTTTATGGGCCATCTGTAGATACTATAGCAAAAGAAATGGAATAAGAACCACCCATCATAAATGGGATAGGAACCACCTGTCATGCAAACGAGACTTTTGGCCTTGCCAAAACTCAAACAGCTCTGGTTTAAGTCTGTATCCTCCCCAGTTTTTAGGTTTAGGAATTAAACTTCTGCACATGGAAAAAACAAGTGGAATTTAATCAGATTATATACATAAACTTCAAACTTGTTTCCATTTTATTTTAAGGTTGATCTGATAGGAAAGTAAACTCATTGCAAACAGTTACCCCCATTAGTCCACAATACATAAGATGGTGATAGGGAATTGGGCGAGGTCAATTATATCTTAATATTTACCTAAGGCTATTGGAAATCATAAATTCTTACCCATCAGAGAATTTTTCCTCCAGTTCTTTGTATTGTTCATACAGAACATGCCTTCCAGGAACTACAGTGCTCTGAAGGAAGAAGATACAAATTATTCGTATTCCTTATATGAAATAATAGTATCAATAAAACAGAAAAACAAAAAATGTTGGATTTAAATGACATTGGACTCCCTCATATCTCTGTTATCCCAATCTAACTGTTTCAGATGCTTCTACAACACTACCTTTACCAACTGAACCACCCAGTAATCTGAAATCTTTCACCTTTTGCTTCCCGTTTATTATGTAATCTATGTTTTAAATTTTATAAAATTAAAATTTACTTTCAGTGGTAGGTCTAAATTTATAACAAAGGGCTATTATATTTTTGGCAGTGCACTTAAACTAAATTTTGGCTAGATAAAAAAAGGGAAAGAAAATTGAACATATAAATTAAAGAAGACTCTCGGTGACAGAAGTTAATTATCTCCCTTATTGAAAAATAATATAAGTTTAAACTTTTCACATATAATTTATCTGGTATTGTCAAGCTAGTGGTCATTGAAAGCAACCTGCTTGCTAACTATTGCTCCAATCTGACTTCCTCGAGGACGGCTATGGAAGTACTGGTCAGATTCCTCATCAGAAACTTTCTGCACAGATCCTTCCACTCTTACCTACAAATCACGGATAATGTTAAGACATTATCTTCATCCAGCAAGATTATTGAACCGAAATGCCCCTGCAGTGCAAAGGCATGGCAACAAAAATATGCTTCTAGACCAGAAGTTAGTAGCTCAATGAATCCAAAATATATTAATGTCCAGCATGAAATCCCATAATTGACCACACTTTTTTTCTCATTTATAATTCTCTAAGAAACTAAATAAAGAAATGCAGCTTGCAGTTTGCATATTATCAGCTTAAATTCCATGCAGTGCTAGACTCGTAATAGTAAGCACCCACTGGGCCAAAAATTAGGATCCCATCTGAACCCTACTCATTAATTGAGGGGGACCATCCATACAGCAAGCTTGCAAATTCCACAGGACTCGTAATCTAGAAAAGGCACCTTGTTGAAGATGCATGAGAAAATAAGCAAACTACAGAAAATATATGAGCGAATCGCATACTGACTCCAAAAGAATATGAGGTGAAACTCCTGGTGAGCCCTTCATCTGTGCCATGAAGGATATACTGGCATATATGTTTTAAAATGAGGTGCACACCAGTGATGCACTAATGTGGTTTTTTTTTTTTTTAAGGATATAAATGTAATTCTACTTTGCAAATGGAATGAACATAAACAAAATTACCTCCCTCATCCAGTTTTCCTAATATCAGTTAAAAGGCACCAAGAAGGTGCAACCTATGCACACAAGCAGTATAGACCCAACATTTAAAAATAATTAGTCCTAAAAGTGAAAAACACAGTTTACCTGCCGATTAAGACCGTCCCAGTAGAAAAGAAGAGATGCATGAGGATTTTCAGACAATTCATGTGCCTTTTGACTTTCATAATTGGTGTACCTGCATAAATTAATAGCATTGAAATAAGAATATACAGGCGTTTTATGAATAACATGTTAACTGCATTGTTGATGTATGTAATGCAACAAGAGTAAGAGAAAAATACTAACCAGACAAAACCATTCTTATCAAATCCTTTTAGTAAAACCATTCGTGATGAGCTGCAGAAATTAAAAACTAAATAATGTTGAGTAAACTGGTAAAAGGTCAATAGGTTCCATATAAATTAATAAGAAAAATCATATTAACATCCAAAATGATAAATGAGCATGTTCTTGTCAGTGAAATTGTGGAGATGAAAGTTTAAGAGACTATTGTCAAAGCAATAAAGTGTCAATGTCTAATATGTATGAAGAATCTGTGAGACATAACTTACTATCAAAAAAAGAGACAAAGTAGCAAAGGAAACATATATTACGGTTTTCCATTCTTGCAAGCAGTTGACAAGGCCATAGCGTTTGGTTCCTTCAAGCCAGCAGCCACTGCATCGTTGAACCATTTGCGGAACTGTAGAATAACTCAGCTTATTTGAATATGATAGATAGCTTTCGCAACTAAATGTGACATAATCAAAACCAGCAACATGGTTTAACTTGAACCTGTACCTGATCAAATGGGTCAGCCTCCACCTGTTCCTCAAGAAACTCAGGAGATATATAGTTCTCTCTTAGAGCCGATATATCAACTTGTGGAGGCTTTCCAATTCTGACACACATAGAAGTTCCTGGATATTGTGGAAGACGAAGCTTATATTTATCAGCAATAGATGGTGGGACAAATCTACCACCCAGGAAATGGTGTGGACCAAAAAAATTCTTTGCACACAACTTTGGAGCAGTCAGAGAAACCTAGAAAGTAACAAGCCTTCATCAACAAGATGGTTCATTATATATAGGCAAATATATGTATGTATAAATATATGTAAAATTTTCAAATCAAGTCTCAAAGTTCAAATCGTGTGTAGCCAAGACCATATGGAGGTGTTCCTCAAAAACATACCAACATGTCAGGCTTAATGCCTTCACCACCATCATCCCCTTCAACATGCCACCCAGATGGAATATCTATGGAGACAATAACAGAGGACTTTTGGCGTGTTTGATCACTATTTATAGAAAAAAGCTTTTGGATCAGATTATCAAAAGGGGGCCTTGGGGCACCTGAAGAATTACAAATTATTTCATTAGATATAATCCAATTTAATAGCCATCACAATAATCAACAGTGCAGAATCTCTAAAGTGGATGAGATTTATCAAATGATTAGGTGGCAGGGTCCTGCATAAATAAAAGGAGAAGAGATCTGCAAATCATTTGTTGAGTTGAGATTTGTTGACGAGCTATGACCAATACAAATTTAGTCCTATGACTTTTATAGGACTAGATCAACCACAAAGTCCAGGAAAACTAACTTTGGATATTGCAATGAACCCCACCATGGGGGAAGCAATTTTTTCACTAACTAATTGTGTGGGCATCACATGAACCTCTGTCGAATACATCAGAACTATCTCCTGCGCTAAATTCTTATGAATTTATGTGGAAACACGTGGATTAAACTAGTGGGAATTGTAAGGTTAATATGAAAGCATTGAAAAGTACCTAAGTTTAATACCAACATATGATCCAAAAAGGGAAAACTTCAGATGGCATCCAGCTGAAGAACATATAAAACCAGCAAAGAAGTTAAAGGTGGCCACACGCTACAGGCTGAAAGGGTATGAATTGGTATAGGTAGACTTGCTAGAAGGAGGCCCATTGTGTATTCCTATCCAGTTGGGCAAAGTTGATAGTATTGTATAACAATTTATGGGAGAAATAACAACCCAGAGATTCTTATGATGCACAAGTATAGCGGAGCAATTTTAGGCACCCACTGTTCATGTTTGAGAATCTCTGGAGAAATGTAAAGTATTACCTTATCATGTTCACATTTTTTCAACACATGGAGAACAACTGAAGAAGAATAAGAGTACTTGTGCCCAAAAAAAAAAAATCCTTAAACAAAAAGTAGTAATTACCATGGAATGAGAAGCCAAACATTGCATCAACAAGAATATCGAAGTCCTTTGACAAGTCCAAAGGTAGATCTTCCACTGAGATGAAAGGGACTGACAGTGATTCCAGCTGCAAAATTACTCCATCTTTTAAAAGTAATATAACAAAATTTACAGGCCTCCAAGGCAAACCCACCAACCCCCATATATATGTATAATAAAACACAGCATTCAAGTTTCAACTTTGAATTATATTCCATACTTGAGTAACCAGACCAGTATACAGAGGCTTAGCAGTACGCTTTGGATAACAAACAGACGGTTTATATCCAAAGTGCTGCAAATGACGAGCAGCCACAAGACCATCACCACCATTGTTTCCAGGGCCACAAATAGCTAGGACACGATTATACTCATTCGGTTTATAGACCTGTCAAAAAAAGTTAAAAAACAAAACTAAAGCATCACATAACGTGAATTCAGTTCCTCCCACTAAATGAACATTGTAAACGTAGTAAATGTTGCAGAATACAGATAAAATAATCTCATTGCATCTCGAAATAGAATGCTATATACACCATACCCATTCAGTCATAATAAGAGTACACTAGAACACATTTTTGGTTTACTAAGTAGGCAAACCTTATGAGCAAACTAATAATAATAGTTTGAATTGGTACACGTGCATGATCATCTATCAAGAACAAGAACAATCACAAAGTGCAAAAACAAGAAAATAAGTAGCCTACCAATATAACAAACATAATTTGTTCATATCAGACCAATTAGTCTCAATGCATTACTGATAGGGAGAAAAGAACAGTAGAGCGTTACCTCTGCTATGGAAGTGGCCACACTCAAACCAGCCAATTCCTACAAATTTAATACAGACCCATAAATGGGATTGTTAATAATTGACTATTAACCGAACCCATCATAGAAATTTGGAAAAAAAAAAAATACAAACCATTAACTGGTCGACACTGAAGCCAAGAGGACCCATGAGGATCTCATCGATCTCAGCAGCTTCACGCTGTGTTAGGTACGATATAGTCTCCGGGTTTTGCATGCTTTGTAGTGACCTTACTCCCGCTGCGCTAGGAGGTCTTGTGCAAAACGCACGAATTGCAGAGCTCCGAAATGGATGGACAAAAGCCTAGAAAATAATTTTACACCCAAAACCCAATATGAATTCATTGAATTGTTGTTAAATATAGTAGTGAGACTAGTTTTTATGAGAGGAAAAGAGGCTTCGTAGCTTACCGAAGAGAGGTTCGAAAGTGGGTTGTGGAAAAAGCGAGAGGGTCCAGAGAGGTTGCAGTAAATGTTAAAAATTGGGTTGGGGTTGGAAGAGACTGATTGGGTGAAGAAGAATAGGCATGTCATTTTTCTGCTTCTGCGAAGCAAAGGCCACATTGGTTTTTGTTGCTATCCAAGACTAACAAGAGAGTCTGCTTATTTTGCATCGTTTCTGGTTTCTAGTTTGGGCTCTGGTAGTGAAGGTGGCTGTATTAGCTTTTGGGCATTAAGCTGCCAACAACCACCAACTTGTATGTATGGTTTAGGATAAGCAGTGTTTGTATTTTTTTTTTTTGGGTACAATATATTTTGTTTTCTTTGTTACTTCACTGGTATCAATATCAGTTAGGTAGCTCCGTAGTCTGTATCATTTTTTTGATTGGTTATATAACTTACATGTACTTAGTAATTAGTAATTCTCACATAACAAACACTCGGCTTTTCTCACATTTTGTGGATCCAAATGGATTTGGGTTCCTTCCAAGAACTACAGATTTCAGTTCAATGATTAAATCCACTTATATTACACTAGATGAATTACATAGATACATGTAAAATTTAAGGTCTATAGCAGAAAGAGTAAGAGTTATACATGGTATGATATTACAAATTTAGGTGAGTAGGTAAGCCTAGCCTCTAAATTTATTATTTAAATTATTTATTGATGAGGGGTAGAATTGATATTTCCTTACATGACAATTGACAAAAACTCTGATTTAGTGGGGTGTATTGTATATGAATTTTAAAAGACTTTTATGGAGTTTAAAAGTCATATGGTATTCAATTAAGACTTTTAGAGACTTTAAAAAAATTCGTAAAAATCTATATGTATTCAATTAAGAATGTTAAGGAGTCTATAAAAGTCATGTGGTATTCAATTAAGACTTTTAATGACTTTTAAAAAGTCCATAAAAATCTATGTGTATTAAAAAAGTCATAGACTTTTATAGACTTCATTTAATGATGGATTTCTAAAGACTTTGGAAGACTTTTATGTGTATTTCAAAGTCATTATAAATCCAACCTATTCTCTGCGAATTTATAAGGATTTCTATAGACTCTGTAAAACTCTATGGAACTCTGTAAAAATATATAAATTCTGCAAAAGTCTGCAACTTGAAAAAGTCTATAGAAGTCTTTATAAATCTATATACACTACATAATGATAGAATAAATATCCATAGCCAAAAGAAATGATAGTATAAATATCAGCATACTTGACTTTATAACAATTACTCTCTTCATTGGTTGGGAGTCTAGGTTAGGATTTAGTAAAGTTTTGGGGGCTTGGTGCTTAGAATATAAGGTTGATTATTTTGAGTTCTAATTGTCTTTTTAGAGCTTATGGTTTAGGTCTCAGCTCTCAAGTGTAATTGTGTCACGTTTTGCCTATGTGAATATGGCACAAAGAAACAGAAAAAACAGGTAGGTGTGAAAAAAAGGAAAAAAAATGCCAAGCAACTGAAAAGAAAATGAAAAAAAGAAAAGAAAAAAGACGTTGGGATGATGGAGCATTCTCTCTTGCAAAAGAAGCATGCGGAATCCTCACTGCATCTGTTGAATTGGTGGGCCCCTCTTACTTGTCAGTAGTGCAAATTTGCACAGAATTTATAATTTGCTTCCGAATAATAAAAACTCTCAGGGATGATTAAATAGCTCTTAAGGTACTTAAGGGGCTATAAATTAATGACCCTAAAACGACAATAAATAAAAATAAAACCCTTGCAAAAGAATGAACAAAACCTAGGACCTCACCCAAGCAAAAGAATGAACAAAACCTAGGACCTCACCCAAGCATAGATGATGGTCCTCGGAAAGAATAAATTTTTTTCTTTTTAGCTGATATCGAAACTCATATTTTCTTTTCTTATTACATTACATTTGACAACATCCAAAGAAAGTAATATAGCTTAAACTTGCCCCAACAGATCTAAGACCTACCAAGAAGGACATATAAAAGGGGCAATGGGCAGAATGTTGTTAAAATTGCAAATGTATCTTCTTATGCTGCATTATCATCACTGATGGTCTTTTGAATCTTGTCAATGAAGCTCATCATGGTTTGCAAACCTTGTTCATCAAGTCTTGGTACTGTGTGGCCCTTGGGATGATGAATCACTGTGGGATCTACACAGTGTTCCAAGAGTTCAAGTCCATATGGCTTCAAGAAGTCCATCTCTCCTGAAAAATAACACAGTTTCTTCAATAACCCACTAAACAAATGATCAAATCCATTTGGTAACAGCTTTCTCATGCTCTCTTTCTAATAGTTTTATGTAAACCTGTTATTTTTTGAAGAAACTTTTTATACTTGGACCGGCCAAATCAAATTGTATGACATTTACCAAGTTTAATTATAATAATGCTAAAAGGACCGCATTTTTTATTACATTAGCTAACCACATGATATCACCTCAAATATTATGAACAATTACCTACCACCACATTATGTGATATGCTAAAGTAGCTAGAAAATACTAATTAGGGTTGCCAAAGCCTAAAGGAAACGAAAACTACCTAAAAAGTGAAGAGACGGGCATTGAATGGGAGAAGCATAAGCATTGTCAGCCACCGATGGTGACTTGAATTTTGCCCCTCCAATTATTATTAGGAATTTAATTTTAGGAACCTTAGTCAATGCCACCCCCTGAAAGCAAAGCAAACCAAAACCAAACGAAACAACAGCCCATCATCACATGTCAATATACCAAACTCGACTTCCATATCAAATTGTTATCAAAACTTGTCACATTCATGAACTTCCATGTACCTTCGCTTGTAGCCCTGGCAGCCCACCTGACAATATTGCCCCCTGTATCATTCGTTAACACCTAGTCAATAAAAATTGCAATGTATAACAAAAAAAATGTAACTTACTATCAAATTTATCCCCATTCAGAATACATAGCCCATTTTGAAATGCAAAATCCATGAAACAGATGCTAATTCATTTTAGAGGAACCCAATATAGGATTAAAGTGGCAGCACATAAATACCTGGGAAAAACCAACTAGCCCATCAAAGGGTCCATGTTTGATCATGTAATCTTCTATGTATTCAAGACACTGATCAAAGTTTGTGTACTCCGTAAATTCCTGTAGACAAAAGAAGAAGAAGAACAAAATTTGAGCCAAGAAAATTGAGGAAGTAAGAATGAGAAAGGTGGGTGAATGTTGGGTTTTGTTTTTTGACCTTGTCGAATTGGAACCACTCGTAATAAGGAGGGTCGAAAATGCCATCAACGTCAGATTTGCCTTGGGCCGGAAAAGGCCCATCGACGTAGACAAGGTCGAGCCTGTGGAGCACCGATTCGGGCCACTTACCCACTTGCGTTTTCATGATTTTGCCGCTGGTTCTAAACCCATGAAGGCAGAGAAATCTGGGTTTTCTCAGAGACCCATCACCTTCGCTCCCCATTTTTCTTCTTCTCTCTCGTGTCTTGCTTAATCCCAAGTGGCTTATGAGGAGGCTCTTCTTGTCAGCTCCGGTGGTGTGGGAAATATTAATAATATTGGGAGGTGTTTCGTGTTTGTTTGCAATTTAAAAGCAGCCAAGGCAGAAGTTTGCTCAGCCTTGAATTCAACGACGTCGTTGCGTGGGAATGTGGCTCTTCCAATGTGAATGGTGATACGCATGGAAGGTCGGGTGTGCGTTTTAAACGGACGGTTTTTAACGGGTGTGATGACATCACGACAGAGGTCAGAGCAAAGTGAGAACTAAGAGAGAACGCATGTTTTGACCCGCGTGGCCAATGACTAATAACACATATTTTATGTGTGTATGTGTGTCCTTTTGTACTAAGAAAGGGCTTCTTAATATTTTTCTTCAAATAGTTCTACTTTAAAAATAAATTTTTAAAAAATTAAATAAAAAAATTATGCTTAAATATCAATGCAAATACTTTTCAGCAAAACGGGTAACATGCTAATTTTTTTTAGTTTAATTATTAATCTACAACAAGATATTTTAGATTAGATCACAAATCTGTATAAAATATATATTTTTTGTCAATGAGCGCTCGGTAATCTTCAATTGTCTTTTTTTATTTTTTGTCAATTTGATACATAGCTATGCTTGCTATATAGTCACAATTGATAAATTGCCACATAGGTTAGCAAAGTGAAATTTGAGGAATAAAATTTTGAAGAGTACGTTTATTAACATTTATGAAACAAAAAAAAAGTTAATTAACATTGCAGTTGATGTGGTAGTCAAGTTGAAATGACTGTAGAATTGGTTTCATATTAAAAAATTATTTTATATAATTGATATACAGTCACGTGATGTAATTAATTCATGTACTATAATATTAGCCTCTTGACATGCACTTTACACATGTAAATTAGAACTTTTATTGTGCATTTTTTACTTTATATTATTATCTATAAAAAAATTACATTTAAATTAATAAAATATTTTAATATTACATTATGATCAATGTAAATTTTATTTTCTTAAAAAAATCAATAGATTATAAAATTTTATTTCAATTTAGTCAATAAGTCCAATCCATTTATGGTCAATAATGACTAAAATAAAATTATAAATAGAAGTTTAGGATTAAATACCTAGTTTCAATACTTTTTTAGAAAATTAGTTTTGCTCATAATTTTTAGATTTGACTACTAACTAATGAACTTGATTTTTAGAATAGGTCATAAATTTACAGCCCATTTGTTTGACAAATTTGCCCTTCTACTGTCTTTTGGCTCACATATGATGGGTTTTATAAAGTTTTGACAAAATTATCCTTGATATTTTTATATTGTCTTAGAAATTAGTTAATATAGTCTCAACTTCAGTTTTAGTTGTGACTGTACGACACTCAACTTCAAATTTAGTTGTGATTGAATGACAGTCACAGCTAAATAGTGATACAATCACAGTTAGGTTGTGACTAAATTAAAATTTTTAAAGATAAATTGTATTACAATATAGTATAAATAGAGGTCAAAACAATATTTTTACTCAAAATAATACTTAGTATAGTGGTGAGAGTTGTCTTTTTCAACTTACCAAGACAATCACAACTAAATTGTAAAACAGTCACAGTTAAGATGTGATTAGATCGATTTTTTTTAGTTTTAATACAATATAGTATAAATTAATGTAATAGTATGAATATATATATATATTTTATTGTAGTGGCATATGATGTAATATTTATGAATTATAGTATATTTTACTATATTATTATGTTTGACTTTTCAACTAGTACCTAATTTAAAATGCTATTAAATTTTAGTATCTAAATTAAAAAATTATTGAAATTTGGTATTCAAAGTCAATTAATCTAATTATAAAAAAGTACATTAATTAAATGTAATTGTGAAAAAAAAATTATGAAATTTATTTATAATTAACCATGTGTAACTTCCCGCCACCTCCATGGTGAGGTGTCTTTTTTATGACAACGGACTTATAATAGTAAAGATAGGCAGACGACGGATTTATCTATTCCTAATTCCCAAAAAAAAAAAGGGTTAAATACGTTTTT